>JAVYIG010008076.1:0-93627 GCA_035222895.1 Strongylocentrotus droebachiensis
GTGGGCGCTTTTCCAAGTTGAACTCAAATAGATTCGATCATACATAGTATGTCCTCCAGAGGAGGACTAGAGGGGCCTTTGACATTCCATAGGGTTTGCATGGAATGCATTATTATTTGTGCCATTTGAACGATGTTGGAGGGTCAATGTTTATTCATGATCAATGACTTACAAAATGCGCCAATTACTGTTTTTTGATAGGCCATCAACAACATTTTTTACAATACTGATAATTATACTGATAATGTTAGTACTAACAACAATAATGTCATGGGCCTATGAATAATAACCCTTTTCTCAAATTCTGAATAGCGATGTAAATTACCTTGTCATTTCGGCACCAACTTATTTTTCATTTAACTTTGCCCCCCCCCCCCCCCTCCCTCTATTGTTGAACATTTTTACTGCATAAACTTTTAACAATAAATAATAATATTTAAGATTTATAGCGCTGGTATACAAGTACAGTTTCTAAGCGCTTTACAAAACAAGTGAAATGAAAAGTATGTAATAAGGATCAACAAGAAACGTGAACTGAACAATGCGCTTAATTTGGACGAATTACTTAACTAACAATGTATAACAATAACATGATAATGAAAAATGAAAATTTAAATACAATAATTAAGTATCATTAATGAAACTGCAATAATTATGTACATTAGACAATAAATAAATTACAAGAAGATAGGACATGTGGTTATAAATACGGTATGATGATGGACAATTACTTCGTATTGAATAGATAGGTCTTAAGTCTACGTTTAAAAGTGTCAAGAGTTGGGGATTCACGGACAGAGATGGGGAGATTATTCCAGAGTTTAGGAGCACATACAGAGAAGGCACGATCTCCATAGCGGGTGTGAGTTCGAGGACCAGATGATAGTTGAAGATGAACATATGATGATGAGCGGAGCCTGATGGAGGAGGTTTGCACCTTTTGCCCTGCTTACTCTCTTTTTCCTCCTTCTCCCTCATTAGGAAAGATGATCAAATCTACCTCGCTGCTGCCAGATCTAAACAATAACTCAATCATACATAAGACTGCACCAGCCCCGTCACAGCCCCCCCCCCCCCCCCCCATCAAAAAAGTGGGGGGGGGGGCAAAACGCTTCGTGTCAGGGCTTGCAGAACGGCTGGGCTCGGGGGCTCGAGCACCCCCTCACTTTTTGAGAAAGTATGTTACAGAAAGAAAAAAAAAGACAAAGAACAAATAAGTGACCTGCCAATGTCACATGCAAATGAGGTATCAAAATATGCTCATCTGACCGTAATCAAATGCCTAAAACCCCAGAGCTTACGGGGGCCCCAACCCCATACCCCACCAAGGGTCCTAGTGCGGTTCCCTCGATGATCATCTGATCGTAATTAAATACCTAAAACCCCTGAGCTTCCGGAGGCTCTTCCCCTGGAGCCCACCAACGGCCCTAAGGCAGGCCCCTGGATGCTCCATCTGCCCGTAGTTAAATATCTAAAACCTCTGTGCTTCAGAGGGCTCTGCCCCCTGAACCACATCAATGGCCTTAAAGAGGGCCCCTGGATGCTCATCTAACCGTAATTAAATGCCTAAAAACCCCTGAGCTTCCGGGGCTCTGCCCCATGGACTCCCCGCCAATTAGTGACCTGCCAGTGTCACAAATAAGGTATCTAAATATGCTTATCTGACTGTAATTTAATGCCTAAAACCCCTGAGCTTCCGGGGGCTCAGCCCCTTGACCCCCTGCCGGGGCTGCATGTTACGTGTGGTGGTGATGCAGATTTTTCTTCTGCCCCTCCCCCTTCCAAAAGTTTGTGCTCTTTACGCCACTGCCCCTGGAAGGTGAGCCCCTGGAATGTTTGCCCCCCCCCCCCCCATCCCAAACTGCTTCCGGCGCGCCTACACACCTCAATCATACAGCATTATGATTACAGAGTGCCATCATAATCACCACCATCATCGCATATCTTTCACAAAATAAGAAAATGAAAAGAAACGAATTAAGCAGCAGTACTAAGTCTTTTTATCAACATTTATGAACTCATTTATCAATAATCATCTATGATGATCTTTTTAAATGCAACATAACATTATATTACATCGAGAGAAGAAAAATAACACATGAATGGGGGGGTGGGAGGCTGCTTTTCCTTTATTAAAGTGCCCCTTTTTCATTCACATAAGTGCCCCTTCTCATATCTGGTCATTGCCCCTTTTAATTCAGATGCGATAAGTGCCTCTTTCCACTTCTGATAATTTCCCTTTTAACAATGATACGTGCCCCTTTTCCTTTCTAATAAGGGACCTATCCCTTTGTTTATTCTCGCCTTATTACTTTTTTTAATTGTAATCATATTTTCTCCGGCTCCCAATTTGGATTTCGCAAGAAGCACTCAAACGCGCACGCACTTCTATTATTTATCAATAAGATTGCAAATGCTATCGACAATGTGTCACATACTGCGGGTATTTTCCTGGACCTCTCCAAGGCCGTCGATATAATTAATCACGATATTCTACTCCATAAGTTCGAGGGAGGGCCTTGGAGTAATTTTGATGTCGCGCTGGATCGTACAGGTGTTTTTTTATATACAGACTTTGTTTTTGTTATTTTACAATGCCATTGATTTCATCAATTTGCTTTCTCCTATTCTTCTTCTACTTCTTCCACTTTGTGTTCGTCTTCCTTTCTCCCTTCTTCACCTTCTCCTACTTATTTTATTTACTCTTTATTCTATTTTCTTTTCTTCTCAAATTCACTCTCCTTGTACGTCTCTAGAATCTCATACTATACTACTCCGTTTTCGCCTCCTATAATACCTTTTAAATTCAGACCTACTATATTGTGTACTCAGTACGGTAGCCTATTCACAGGTACAAGCTATTAAGAAGCTATGCTTTTTATTTAGGCTCCCCACATTTTACATTGTTTTTTACCTTGCCTGTTATATCTACATATTTCGAAATTTCGTACCTATTTTCCGTACATATTATACTCGATTTGAAATCTTTAAAAAAAAAAATTATTGTGTGAAATGTTCTCTTATATAATAAACGCCTGTATAAAAAAAAAAAAAAAAAAAAAAAAAAAAAATTAACTGTTTTTGTGTGTAAAATGTGGAATATATAAACTTCAAACTTCATAAATGCCCCCTTTCACCTCCTATAAATGCCCCCTATCAAAATTTGATGGGGGCTCCTTTTCCGTCGACAAATGCCGATTTCCTATTCTCATGAATGACTTTTTTTCATCCCTGGTGAGTGCCTCTTTTATTCGTATGTCATATTTTATTGTACTTTAGTCTTCAATTTATTAATTTAATTGTATTTCGTTTTTTAATTTATTGTTTGTTTGTATAATTACTTGTTCAATTTTTTTTGGTGAAATATGGAAATAAATTCAAATCAAATTCAAATCAAATCAAATGTAGATATGTTCCTCTTTCCTTTTGTTTTTGTACTGTCCCGTCTCCCCCCCCCCCCCCCCATTTCTCTAAAGATATTATCTATTCCAAAAACAAATGCCTTACAATTTTCTAAGTTGAATTATATTGTATCTATTTTAATGTTATACATATATCCACATAATAATACTACTCATTAACACATGAATTTGGTTGATGATTATCCAGTTTCGTTAACAACGAAACAGTCAAGTATTTCTCATATAGGAAGTTAAATGGTTTGATTCCAGTGGAAGATAGCTTCGGCAATGATTTCATTTACTATTGTGGTTGCAATGGAGAAGTCCTTTCCATTATTTTGGGGTCCTGGGAAGTGTTTCACAAAGACTAAGATCGCATTTAAGTTTGGACTTAAATATGGTAGGTCATTCATGCCACTGGTTGCGCTCACTATTGATCTCTCAATTATGATCTTTAGATAATATTTTTCTCTTCAATAATGAACTATCATTAGATGTAAATTCTGTAGATTTGTGACCACGATTTATATGTCCCTTGAGAAACCAATGCCAGGAATGGTTGGAGGAACTAGTGACTTAAAGTCGATCTTAGTATTTGTGAAACACCCCCCCCCCCCCCCCCCCCCCCCCCTCCTCAGATGCTTGAGACGGCGGCATGCTTTAGGGGGGAAAAGAATAACCCCTTGGGGAAAATAAGTATAACTCACAACAGCATTCCTAATAATGGCTAACACCTTACCAGGCAATATCGTAAACAAACAAAATTACCAGTATTCAGTAAGGGGTAATAATTTAAGAGATATTTAAGAACCAAAGTTTCTAACTTTCAATCTACAATGATTGCAGCCAACATAGATATAATGATTTACCAAATATATCCCTTAGTAGGCGGTTTCCCAGCAAAATTTGTATCATCACATATTAGTCAAAACATATATTCTTTCACATGATAGGTACAGTGTAATAGAGCTTCCATTTCATTTTTGAGAGAGAGGCGTTTCCAAAACTTACCTTTAAACTTCCTATTTTTTTGTCAGCAATACAATCAAGAATATTCTTGAAAACAATTATTCTAACATCAAATTACAGGAATCTGGGAGGTTATAAGTTGTAGTAAACGAAAGATACTTGTTTTCATTGATTCATTACAGGATCTATCCGCTCTTGTTGAGGCTTTAAGCACCTTTTGGTACGAACTTACTAAGCCTATAATAGATGCATAGTTTGAACTTTGATATCATTTGTATAGTATTACCAAGAAGTTACCAGCTTGGTATTACAGCTTCATGTACAGTGTATATATCAGTAATAGTGTGTCGGTCAATCTATACATACACAGTCATGTCAGGAGAAAAAACTCATATAAATTTTTCTCAAGAACAAGCTTAGGTTATTATTGCATGAAGATCAGAGGTTCAAGATCAGATATATCAGATAGGACATGTGCAGGGTTGACTTCTGGGTGCTTCTCTAGCAATGTACCTTCCCGATCGACGAGGTATGCATCCATTCCGACGGCTCTTGCTGCATGATAGTCTAGTTTAACATTATCTCCTATGTGAGCACAGAGCCCAGGTTCAATATTCAGTCTTTCTAAAGCCATATTAAAAAATTCTGCATCAGGTTTTTCACACTTTGCCAAGGCTGATGGAAGAACAAACGCAAAATGCTCAGCAATATCCACTGCTTTCATCACACTCATTAACCGTTCGTCGTTGTTTGATAGCACTCCAAGTGCGATTCCATTGCGGTTTAAAAAAATCAACATCTCCTTGACTTCAGAATATGTTTCCCATGTTTGGCTTGTTTTGAAGTCGCTGAAGAGTTTAGAGGACACCTTATCGAGGGTGTCTTTGTCACAATCACATCCTGCAGCGTGAAAGGTACGATGGACGACCTCACCCCACCACTGCTCCGTCGTCTGGCTGGTGGTGACTCCAAAGTTGGGATGCCTGCAGAGCTGGTCTTTGTAAGCGATCCTGAATTCTCGATTAACGTCGTAGACCTTAATGTTGACTCCGAACTGCTTGGCCACCTTCCTGTACTGGTCTCCGACAGAGTTCCTCACCCTCATCAGGGTGTTGTTCACATCAAAGGTCAGAAGTCTGTATCTCAACATGATGGACGTTGTCTCAAGCTGCCAAATTAAGGCAGCATGAAGGTGTGAGATCCTACGGCCGGCTGCGTGCATCAATGTACAGTGTAGAAAAAGAAGAAAATATGATTATGAATGCAGAAAACTCAGACAATAAGGCTTTGGGAAAGTAACTGTTAATACACTTTACAGATTAAATGTGTTGTATGTACTATGGTTGTATCTTTTGAGTTTTGGTAATCACTAAATTATTGCAATTTGGAATTAGAATGATGACCATGATGTTCACAAAGCAATCAGTGAATCACTATTATAAAATTAATCCTAAATTTTTAACTGACATCTTGACTTGAGTTGAAGTTGAAGTTAAAAAGGAAAATGGGAAAAGGTAGGCATTATTTTTACTTCTAGATCATTTATCAACTAACAAACCATTAAGGACTACATACTTACGTAATTACTGTAGAGTAATTCTATGATATGATGTCGTCTACGCCTGAGTAGTATACAGTACATGTACTACAAACCATGAAGTTACTGCTCATGTGGATGTACATGTATGATCACGAACTGTTGTTGTTACCAAAAGTAGGCGGGGTCTCTTTTGTGCCCCTACCTAGTCTCTTGCATAGACCTATCATATATCTGAAAATTAAAATGAATATCAAATCAATGAAGGATTAGTTCCATAGAGTTATGGAATAAATCATTTATTGATTTGATATTTTCAAAATTTAAGTTTTCCAGATTTTATTTTTATCAGCCCTAAATATGTATTTCATAAAGCTGTAGTATATAGTGCAGCTTGAAATTGTAGACTATATTGGGAAACAAAACATGGCGGCATTTTGAACGGCTTTGCCGGGTTTGTAATGAATTTGTATTTTGAACTGTGGATGAACCACTGTAATCAAACTTTCTGTGCTTACGGTGAGTTTGTATTTTAAATTGAATTTGCATTTTAATTATCGAATACACGATAAATGTTTTTTTCAAAGTAAGGTTTATTTCATCCCCAAAATCTAACGATATCATAGACATTTGTTCATTGCTGTTTAAATTGTCCCATACGTTGACAATTGTGTGTGGTAAAAATATGGTATCTGGAGTGGGCACACATAGGTGCATTAATATCCTGGCTGTGTATTAAAAGCTGAACTTGGTACTTGGTTGGGTAATCCCTTTGGCAGCTCACTCAGGAAGCTATACTGGGATGGTAGGTGAGCCGTGAGGCGAGTAACTACAAATAGATCTACAAGGAGTGTCATGAATTGCTGGAAGTGGAATGGTGTTAGTGTTACAGCATCATCATTATTTTTATGATTTTTATCATTTTTATCATTTTACTTGCATCATAAACATGTATATATTTCGGCACAAATTCACACAAGCCGTCCACCGTCGGAAGAAGATCACCCTTGTCTAGATGCTGAACAGGCTTTGACAAGTAGCAGAATAGAAGTAGATCTAGTAGAAGTAGATCTAGAAGGTGTGTACTGTGGACAAAGCATTAGTGCTGTAGCCGAACCTCCGAACCGAACGGAAGTTTGCCGAACATGGCACTTCCGAACGGAACCGAACCGAACGCAAAGGCCTGGTTCGGATGTTCAGCGGAAAAATGTAAACGCTTTTGCAAGCTAATAAACTTGTCATTTTGTACCTAATTTTCATGTCATGATTGCTCATTTTATATTTACTTTTTTCCCATTTTCCACCTTTGTGATTTATGCCTATCCAGTGGTGGGCGCGACTTTACTGGCGCCATTTAATTCCCAAATCCTCGCTACCTTGCGATCGCAACCCATAAACAAGAATACATGTGCGTGATCAAAACAAGTTCAGCTCAAACCCATTCAACAAATAATTAATATTTTAATTGTAACAATATCGGACAAATTTTACAATATAAATAATGAAATTAATATATATTATAGTATGGTATTTATTTATTCAGGAAAAATAGGGATTTTATATTTTTCCTATTGAAAATAAAAACTTATAAAAAAGAGTTATTGACGAGCCTGAGTCTCTATTCAAGATGGCAGCTTTCATGACTCTAACATGAGACAACAACCGTCTCGGAAAATCTTTAAAAAATATCATTTATTGACAAATTGAAAACATGATTCTTTTAAACTTGAAAATAAAACATGATTCAAGACGGAAATACGAATGTAAGTAGTATTTTTCTTCACAAATAATTACGTTTAGAGCAGTTTTTTAATGTGAAATTCGTGCTGGTCGGAAGCAGTATGCAGACGTCCTTCGTGCTGGTCGGGCCCGGCAGACCAGCCGGCCCGCCCAGTGCCGACCGCCGTGGCTATAACGCTGCTTGCTATTATGTTACCGAACCCCGAACCGAACCATGTTCGGGTGAAAAATTGCCGAACTCTGCCGAACCGAACCGAACACGAACATAGCGTCTGACTTACAGCACTACAAAGCATGCACTTGTCAATTTTGATTCTCAAAATTTCAAACACCACTGTACAAAACTGAACTGATTTCACTCAAAATCTAAGCCTGAGTCATTACGGTTTTTGTGCTAAACGTTTAACCGTTAAAATTATACGGGCGGTTTCGTTTAACCGTTATGAAAATACATGAATTTGTAATAGTGCTGTAGCTGGAATACCTGCCGGTCTTCAGCCCGCCGGGCTGGGCATCACAAACTGGGTCAACCCAGTAAACAAACCATAACAAACAACATAAAAATGTCATATTATTCCTCATCTGATATCATGATAAGCCTAGCAAAGTTACCTTAAACAATTGAGGTCAAGATGTGAAGATGGCTTGATCTGTGATGTGTTTATATATGCCTCTGCAATCATGTTTGCATGTATCATTGCCGTATGAATGTGCATGTGTGTATCACACCAAAGAGATACCAGCTTGTGTATCCTCCTTGATCACACACACCCAAGACACACCCAGCAATGAGCTGATCAATGTTAGTGACCAATCAGGAAGCATCTCTAGCTATGTGGGTGGAGTTTGATACCAGCATAAATTACAGGTTGGTGACCGAACGTGCATGGAGTCATGGACCCAGTTCAGTGCGAGGTCAAAAAGCCACGTGTTCGCCATATGTGTGTGTGTATGATGATAGTTTGTACAGTGTATTTGGGTGCCGATGTTTGAGGTGGGTTGTGTGTGTGTAACAGAGAGAGCATGCATGGACCATGGAGAGAGTGAAGACAAGTGAGATAGAACATGAGAAAGAGTGGCTGTGAATTGAAGAATGATTAAAAACTTAAATTACTCACAATGTCCAAGACTTTGTTGATTTGTTGATTAATATTTCCAAAAATGCAATTATTAATTATTATTGTTATCATTATTTTTGTATTTTATTTATATATATGAACATTATTTTAAGGGGGGGGCCGAGTCGGCAAGGGATTGATATTAATATTGATATTAATATTGAGAGAGAGAGAGAGAGAGAGAGACTCGGGGAGAAGGGAAGTGAGAGGAACTGACTGTCTGAAAGTGCAACAATAAGAAAAGGTACATGAGCGATGAACACGTAAGAGAGAAGGAAAATAAAGAGGATGAGATTAATGCTACGGTCACAAAGGGTCGTACGAACGATGATTTCGTACGAATCTCCCCGTTCTCCATTGTCTTCCCCAATTTCCATTGTCTGAAAATCGTTCGTACGGCGTTCGTAGCAGTTCATAATGGCATTTGTGACCGAGGCTTTCGAGAGAAGGGCGCATGGTTGGTTACAAATTCATTCATAGAGATTACTGCTGCCAGACAACTGGCGCCCAGCTGCCAGGGTGTAACATTACACTGGTTTCTTTGATTATCTTTATTATCGGCTATTAGCACATTCCAAAATGTAAACAAATAATGGTTAAACGGAGCGAGAAATGCCAAACGGTTTTGATGAATGCGGTCGTTTAACCGTCGATTAAACGGTTTGACTCGGGCCTATCAAAATCTGTACTTTAGTAGTCTAAGCTACATGTAAGTAGGGTGTCTGAACGATTTTTCAATTTTCAATTTGGGATCGTTTAGCATTTTTCACCATTTTTGTTGGACATTGGAATAAAAAATGTAAACAGAATAGATCTAGATCTAGATCTAATACCTTTCAAATTTCAAGATTCACCGATGTTTCTATCAAAAGATACAGCCCCTCATAAACTGCAAAATTCATAGCATTTTGGTCAGAATGGACAAAAAATTGGTTCACGCAGAGTTATAATTTTTGCTCAAAAGCTGCACAGCTAATGCACAGCACGATATGCAAAATGTGGAGTAAGGAAGGGTATTTTCCAATTGTTGGGGCTGGTGATCCCTTGGGACTAGAGAAAACATAAGTGCATGGATATATTCTTTACAGCTGGCCCAACTTATCCCTCGGGGGAGCACTTTGTGAAATTAGTAAATCTCTGAGTTACCATGGAAACAATGTTTAAATCGCTGTTTTGAGCAAGATATTTTTAGAATTTTGGGGGTGACCCCCAATGGGGAATAAGGAGAAAAACCTGCTCTTTCATATGACACCTCACTTATTGAGTATCACCATCAGGATCACAAGCAATATTGGTTTGAATCTCATATAATAAAAACATCGACCAATTTAGCATGAGCACGCAATGCACATGGACTGCATAGGGATGTGTGCAATCTCTATGGGAAGGATTTTAGCACAAAAAACTGAGTGCGCGATCAGACACCCTAACTTTAGGGACAATTGATATTGATGACCCAGCTCCAGCTCCAACTCTGACAGCTACAGGCAAAGTTTCTTCCCAAGAACACTCCGGGACTGGGATGAGCTCCCTACCAACTTCATTGAACTGCCCTCTGTGGAGAAGTTCAAGGGAGCCATCAGTGCCTAAATCATAAGAGGAACTGTTTTTTACTCGCACAACTTGTATATACGCACTATGCACTAATCAATCATGACCACTATGAGAGACACCACACCACAATATCCTTGTTTAGTTGCTGAAAAGGCTTTTGACGAGTACCAGCATAGACGTAGAAGTAGATGACACCTAAATAGCAGTAAAATACAATTTTTTCAACTTTCCGATGTTACCGTTAGAAAGAATAATTTAAAAATTCAAATTGTGAGTCTACTGTCAAACTTGCCAATCAGCCGCATCGGCATGATTGTGTGTATTTGTATCACGTTTTCATGGACCTGGTCACGGAGATGCATGGCTCGCAGTGTCCAAGAATTGTACATAATCTTGACAATGATCAAGATGCACCAGTGCGCCAGAACTGGCAGTAAACTAATACCTACAATGCTATTTACCTTGTAGTATGAATATCTCTTTCTATCCACTCTTACATACTTGACATTGCATGGTAGAACCAAGAGCAAGACGTACCACTACAACATGAGTTTGGCTGTTCCTGGGACCCACGACTACATTTATACGTTGTAGAGACTTGACTGGCATCACAATGAAGAGAGGACAGACGGGTGTTATCAAGAGGAGACCTGGCGCTGGTCCATCGAAGAAGCTCCCCAAAACACCCCAGAGAGCTGCCCCTGTTAAAAAGGCACCTCCTACTGAGAACAGAGATGAAGAGAGTGAGTGTGTTTAATTCTTGTTTATATGGTGTCTGTCTGATTGTAATGTTTGAATCATTATTTTTGTTTAAATTTATTTTTCTTGATATTTCATGAGCAATATTGTTCAAGCGAAGGGGACTATCTCGACATCTGGTCTTTTATGGCACCCTTCATTCCATGTATAATGATTTGCATCAGTGCTTTATTTCTGATTTGTATGTGTACATATATGCTTTTATTGGAATTAAATAAAATTGAAGTTGAACTTGTCTTTACAATATCATACGAAACATATAAGTGTAGTGCCTCACTTGGTTCTGAGAACAAAAATAAATAGTTTATCTGAGATGATTTTAAAATGCAAGAATTTCCTTCCATCTTAAAAACAGCACATTAAATGTGACATCCACAAAGGAAGCTTCCAAATTATTCTTCACCTTTACACCATTAAATCAATTGAACTATCTTTGTTATTCAACTGCAGCATCCCCATCAAAGTCTCCGGTTCGCTACATCACAGAGGGTCTGATCAAACAGACTACAGGGAAGGAAAGCCTGACTGATGTGCTATCCCTTCGCCTCACCGTCAGGAAAGATGACGGCAAGAAAATAAGGGTGAGGAATTGTGTTTTTTCACTATCATTGGCATTATTGTTTGATGAAGATTATGTTTATATAATACAGCAGTGATTGAAATGTTAATTTCAACATATAACTTACCCTCATAAAAAGAAGGAAAAAAATATGTATGAATGCTTGGTTCGAGTCATGTGTAACAACTGTACTTCCATTGTATGTGTTTTTTTAATCCCACAGCCTTTTGTCTTGATACAATCACAATCAGTGGAACAACACCATCTTTGACTTCACAAATCATGAACCTGCTTTGATGTTAAGAAGAAAGCTTTGCTTTTTTTTTTCGAAAAATAGTAGTACAGCACTAAAGGATTTATTTCTAAAAGCAGGGGTACTTGTCATCAGGGCTCAAATTGTTCACGGGGGCTCTTCCAAAAAAAAAAAGAGCCTCTTGTGAGCCTTCTCATGGGGGCTCTTTTAGGACTGACGGAGGCTCTTTTTTTATACAAATTTCCATTGAATTGGTACCCATGATACTCCTCAATTCTTTGCTATTTCATCATTATAATTTATTAAAAGTTACATAGCTGTTACTGACTTTCATCCCGTGATGACATTCTCTTGATTTCTTCCCGTTCTGCACATTATTTCCTCCTCACTTAATATCCGGAGCAACCTTCACATTCTTTCTTTACTTTAAGTCTTTATCCAGGGGGGGTCTAGCTTTTTGCTAAGGGGGGATTTGACCCAATGCAGAGAATCGTCCACGAGCCGCATAGCGGCGAGGCAATTTTTTTTTTTTTGGGGGGGGGTGCTAGTTTGAACCCCTGTTCCTGGCATCTACTAATACTGTGTGGGTCTGGACACATAATGGCGTTTTTCTATGCACATCACATTTTTACTTGGCAGCCCAAGGGTGGAGGGGGGGGGGGGAGGGGTTAAACCCCCTTCAATAACCCCCTTCAATAGCCCCGTTGAACTACCTGACGGAGGTGATTATGTAGCTCACGGGGGGCGAATCGCCCATCGCCCCCGTGTATTTTGAGCGCTGCGCTGCTTGTCATAGCACTTGCTCTTGCTGAACCTCAATATAGATTTTGCCTTTAGCCAGCAGCACTCCAAGTACTTACAGATCTTATTTCTTTGTTTAGTACATTGAGAACCTTGAGGGACTGAAGCGGCTCCAGGTCCTGAACCTGTCCTTCAACCAGATCCAGAAGATGGAACGCCTGGCCCACCTGACCCGCCTCAGGGAGCTGGACCTGAGCTGTAACTGCATCGCTCGGATCGAGGGCCTGGAGACCTTGCTGCATGTCCAGATCCTCAACCTGTCCCACAATCTGATCGAGACCATACCGGCTTGGCTTGGCAAGAGGCTCAAGGCACTGAGGGAGTTCCACCTGGAAGGCAACATGCTCTTCTCTGTAAGTGGGAGAGGTGACGTTTTTAGAGACAATATTGGCTCTAAGGGGTTACCATACCTGCCAACCCTTCTGAATAATCCGGAATATTCGTTTTTTCTGGATTTTTTTAGGACCCCAAAATCCGGAATATTCTGTTTTTTCAAAATTTATAATTTATAATTCTCATTTTCAAATGTTGGCAGGTATGGGTTACTCATTTATTTATTCATTTATATATAATCTTTTGTCAGGGTAGTTCACCAAAAAGTAGTGGTCTTCCATGGAACCCTGAATAAACATGAACATATTTACATCAAAAAGCATAACGTTTATACAGAACAGTTAAAATAAAATTCCATAGTACATTTTTTAATAAAAAGATATGAAACAGCAATAATAAACGTGATAATATTCGAGTATTCGCTTGTAAGCCTGGGAGTGTACTCGGGTACCTCATTACATGGTTGTGCACAGCCTTACTTCAAGCTATTGTTTGAACCCTGAATTCATATCTTTTTCTGAAATATTTTGTGTGAAAAATATACAAAATAGACTGTATTCCTAATTTTGTCTTTAGAGATTCCTAATTTTTACCATGAAAGGTTGGTAGGTATGGTTACTGTGTTCATGTCATGGTCTAATGGATACCGGTATTTTTAAGTTGCTTGACTATGGCCGAAATGTTACACAGTTTGCATCCTTACCATTACGCTGATCATCCATAGCAAGACATGAAATTACATCTGCCACTCTCCACTCTGTTGAAATTAATGGGTATTTTGTTATGAAGAATTACCTGAAAATATTAAGTGCCTCATGTACCCTTTTCACATCTACCAAATATTGCTTAACCCCGGGAAATAGGTGGGGCTAAGGGGGGGTCTTAGCCCCACCAATTCCTTCCTTAGCCCCACCAATTACCCGGGGTAATTTTAGCCGGCTTTCTGTTCACATTACGTTTTGCCAAAGTGGGCTAACCCCACAAATAGTACGGTACTATCTGGCCCTGCAAAATAGCAGGGTTAGCCGGGCAATTGCGGGGTTAGCCGGGCAATTGTGGTGCTAAGCTGCGTAGATGTGAACAGCAAAAAAAATAGTATGGGGTTAAGGATAGTATGGGGTTAAGATTGCGCCCACGCAAATGATGATATGCGCGCACAACGCAGCGCGCGGGCAGTGATATCATCATAATTTGCACATGGGCGCAATCTTAATTTACGCATAAATGACCTCTAGGTCATTGGCCTTGTTTAAAATGGCGCACACAACTGTAAACTGGTGTATTCCCCCCCGATCGCGCTATATTGAATTTAGCGCGCGGGTTTTTCCCCTTCATTTAGTCGAAAGGCGCATGCGCGGTAGCAAAAGCATTAATATTCATGAGCTATCGAATAGTCCGGGACTAAGGCGAACGTAGTGTGAATCGCGTGAAATTTCTTAACCCCGGCTAAGCACATAGTCCGGGGTTAAGAAAATAGATGTGAACAGCAAAAAAAATAGTATGGGGTTAAGGATAGTATGGGGTTAAGGATAGTCCGGGGTTAAGAAAAATAGATGTGAAAAGGGTATTGGTGGCTCAGCTAAAGCCAGGGCCCGGTTTCATAAAACTTGTTATCAATGCTAGTTTTCTATGACAAATTTGCTCTCAGCCAATCGAATACCATGATTTCAGTACCAGAGGCTTATAACAGTTATTGTAACTTTTGATTGATAACAAGTTTAATGAAACAGGGCCCAGGACCATGACATCATTCAGCACTTTTGTATCTTCTGAATAAAGTGCTATATTGATATAAATCCAGCTAATACAGTTCTGAAATATTGAAAGTATCAGAATATGAAAAAGTAACTCAAACGTCGTGAAAATCATCTTTTAAATGTATTCCAAAATATTAAATTGGAGAAGAAAATCGATTTAGTTTTACTTTCTCTTTTCACCCTTTTAGAGATGATGAAATTAATGTATAGCATTTGTTTGGAAACAGTGTCAATGCACTATTATTCTGATTTGTAATGAAACATTTGGTTCTTTTCTATAAAGACCTATGGCGACAGAGCACTGGCATGTGGAGGCCCAAAAGACATTGTAACGCTTTTCCAGTATTGCTACTGGACATACTCCGTTACAGACGTCAAAGTCTTCAAAAAAGCCTGTAAAACTTAGCTTTTTAATAAGTGTTACCATAAATTGTAAATTGCACTTTGTAAATTGCATTGTTATGGCCTACGGTCCTGAAATGCGCAGTGGAAGAATTTATTATTATTTGACTTTTAAAAGGAATAAGAAAGATCAGGGGGGCGTTTCACAAAACTTGTCATCAGTGACAAATGACAATTTGTGTTATAAGCTACTGAAATCCTTGCTTCTGATTGGTTATCAGCACATTTGTCACTGATTTTTGTTATTTGTCATTGAAAAAAGGCTTTTGTGAAACGCCCCCCTGATACCATTCATGTCACATTTCCTACAGCTGAGCGATGTAGCTCGACTACGACCTCTGAAAGATCTGGTGAGTCTGTCTCTGTCCAAGAATCCTCTGTGCGACCTGGCCCACTACCGCCTCTATGCCGTGTTCCACCTCAGAACTGTAGGGCTGTTGGATAGGCAGCAGGTCACCGAGAGGGAGAGGATGGAAGCGGAGGAGAGGTTTGCTCAAGGTAGAGTGATGATGGTGGTGGTGATGGTCGTGGGGGAGTTGGTCGTGGTAGTAGTGGTGGTCGTGGTCGTGGTGGTCGTGGTCATGGGGTGGTGGTGATGATAGTGGTGGTGGTGAAGATGAAGAAGATGATAATGATTGTGTTTTTTGAAAGTGAGTAACGTGGGTATGGTTACTGAACTATTTTTAATTTAATTTGGTTTTTGTGGGGGCCCTATTTATAAGCAATTTGCTTCTTGTGGTCCTGATCATGTATTTGCTTTGTATTTTGTATGAATTCTATTTCTATTGTTTGTCTGCTTTTACATGTATATATATGGTTAATAAATTCAATTTAAAAAAAAAGGATATAAAATGATAGCATAATTTGTTTAACAAGTGGTAAACCTACAGATGATAAAATTGATTCTTATTATTTTAATGATAAAGATGATGAACTTCATTTATAATGAAAACTTTTGTGTACATGTATACCTGGTATTAAAATGCTGATTGCTATTTTATCCATGATGAATATGAAGAATATGATGATGATGATAAATATAAGGATTAAGATTATAATGATAATGATTATGATGAGGCCTAAAAAAAAAATGTTGTATTGCCCTTTAGGTGACAAAACATGGGTCGGTCTTTGGGCTGATATTTCTCAGTTTTGAATGCCCTTCATACATTTTTTGTCTAAAATACAGTAAAAAAAAATATAACAAATTTAAAAGCCGACCATAGATTTCAAGATGTTGGGGTCTGTCGCAAAGGGCAATACGACATCCTTTTTTTTTAGGCCTGATGACGAGAAGAATATTAATGGTTTTGGTGAAATTCATGAAATTCATTTTTATCCTGTTATATATTTATTATCTCATATTGTGAATTTTTATTCTGTTCTTTACTCTTAATTTTCCAGGATGCAGACTGTGGAGGGTGACATGCTTTCAAGTAATTAATAGCAAATTGCTTTTGTCACCCCTGACCAGCAGATTGTATCCTTCTCTCTCTCTCTCTCTCCTCTCCACTTTCCTAAAACTGCTTGCATTTATTATGAAATTTCTATGTATTATTTGATTGTTATACTCATTGTATGTTTTCTGATTGGTCAAATAAATAATAATAATAATAAGATGAAATCCATTGAAAATCGATTATCCTTGTTTTCAGAGGAGATTGAGAATCTGGAGGTCCAGCTGGAGGCCAGAGAGAAGAGTTTCCATGCCCTGGAAGCAGACCACACCACCACCCTGATTATGATTAAGATTATGATGATGATGATGATGATAAGAATATTAATGGTATTGGTGAAATTCATGAAGATGAAATCCATTGATAATCGATTATCATTGTTTTCAGAGGAGATTGAGAATCTGGAGGTCCAGCTGGAGGCCAGAGAGAAGAGTTTCCATGCCCTGGAAGCAGACCACACCACCACCCTGATTATGATTATGATTATGATGATGATGATCATTGATGATGATGATGATAAAAACATTAATGATATTGGTGAAATTCATGCAGATGAAATCCATTGAAAATCGATTATCATTGTTTTCAGAGGAGATTGAGAATCTGGAGGTCCAGCTGGAGGCCAGAGAGAAGAGTTTCCATGCCCTGGAAGCAGACCACACCACCACCCTGATTATGATTATGATTATGATGATGATGATGATGATAAGAATATTAATGGTATTGGTGAAATTCATGCAGATGAAACCCATTGAAAATCGATTATCCTTGTTTTCAGAGGAGATTGAGAACCTGCAGGTCCAGCTTGAGGCCAGAGAGAAGAGTTTCCATGCCCTGGAAGTAGACCACACCACCACCCTGATTATGATTATGATTATGATGATGATGATGATAAGAATATTAATGGTATTGGTGAAATTCATGAAGATGAAATCCATTGAAAATCGATTATCATTGTTTTCAGAAGAGATTGAGAACCTGGAGGTCCAGCTGGAGGCCAGAGATAAGAGTTTCCATGCCCTGGAAGTAGACCACACCACCACCCTGATTATGATTATGATTATGACATACATGCCAACTGTACAGATTAAAGAGGAACATTCCTCTTTTTGGGAGAAGATAATTATCATTTTAATGCAGGTGTTCCTCTTCCTGTACAAATCTGTCTGTAGTATTGAATAGGAGAGTTAGGATTGTTCCTCTTTTTTTTGAAAATAGCATAATTTGTACAGATTTCTGATTTTCAAATGTTGGCATGTATGTTATGATGATGATGATGATAAGAATATTAATAGTATTGGTGAAATTCATGAAGATGAAATCCATTGAAAATCGATTATCATTGTTTTCAGAAGAGATTGAGAACCTGGAGGTCCAGCTGGAGGCCAGAGATAAGAGTTTCCATGCCCTGGAAGCAGACCACACCACCACCCTGGACGAGAAGAAGAAGACCGAGGGAAAGGCCCAGGAACTAAAGAAGAAGTCCCAACTGGACCAGCAGAGGGTCAAAGAGCTGGAGGGTGAACTCAAAGCAAAGGATGAACTGGTGAGAGCATTAGGGAAAAAAGTACTTCAAACATTTTGGGGGCTACTTTTCAAGCTTGCTTGCATGAAAATAACATTCTTTAATTTGTTTTGCATTGAACTCTTTGCAAATTTTTTGGGGCTCTTTTATGACTTTCGAGGGCTCTTTCTGGCATTTCGGGGGCTAATTCGCCCTGAGCCCCCATGTATTTTTTTCACTAGAGAGCATGAGAAGTAGGGATGATGTTTGCTGACCATTGTATGTTGGTGATGGCTGTTGGGATTGCTGGGTTTGTTGGTGATGGCTTGTAACTCTAATACGAGAGGTCCTCTGTGCAGTACTTGGTATTTCGCCCACTTCTGTTCGCCTCGACCCAGGTCGATGAAATGGTTGGATGGCAGTGCCAGGGTAATGATAGTGGCTGGACCCTCAGGAACACTATTGTCAATGCTGATGAGGATACCCTTACCGATATTGATTTATCTATTTAAATATTGAATGAAGTAACAAAAGGAAATGGGAGAGAGAAGACATGAAATTTCTCCAAAAAAATTGTCATTTTACTGATGACATTGTGCACTGTAAGGTTTCCATTTACCTATTGAGATATTGGATGAAAGTGCAAAGAGGTATTATAGTTGGAGAGAAGAAAATAAGAAACTAAATTGGAGAGAAAAGTCGTGACAAATCTGCTATATTTAATTTCACCGAGAGGTATCGTTCTTATTTATTTGAATAAAGCATGAATTGAAGAAAGTGACAGAAAGAGAGAGACAACGTTACAGGAAAGGAAAAGAAAAACAGAAAGGCAGAAAAGAAACACAATTATAAATCAATGATTCCTTGAAAATTTAACGTTTCACAGTCACTGTAAGCTATTGATTCTGTTGAATACAATACATAAGTTTTTAATAACTAACTGGCATGCATATCCGCATTTCTGTTTCATGTAGTTATTGCTTTTTTATGATCTTTTCTGTATTTCTTTTTTTATAAATGAATGAAATAAATGTCAACTTGAACTTGATCTTAAAAATGTAGTTGAGACGGAAGACGGCTGAATTGACAAAGGCCTGTGAGAAGCAGTACCGTCTGGAGCAGGAGCTGGCTTTCCATAAGATCGATGCCAAGTTTGAACCGCTCCCTTATATGGCTTTTGTAGACCAGGTAATGAATTGTGATGGCATCTAGCCAAGTTGAAAGCAATAATACTCATAAATTTGTTGATGAATGAAAAACAGTGGATAATTTGGAAATGATATGATGTAGCCCAGAAGTTTTGAAGAAGAAATTCTCATCGTAATACCAGTATTGCTGTATAGTATTGTTTTATCAGCGATTATTTTTTAATTGTTTTGTTTTGTTGTTTTCCATGCTGCAGATTTTCAAGTTTATTGAGTAAGGCATATTGTAGTGTCATGTCACCTATAAAGCGGAAACTTATCCCAAAATTGTTATCGAATTAAAATATCAAGACCCTGCTCCAAAGTGATATTTTGCCACTGCTGATTCAGCATGGTCAATGGTATTCTCCTGTGTAACAAAGTCATTTAGTTCCAAGAGTAATGATATTGAAGAAAATGAAAAATTCTTGACACAAATCAAACTTATTTTAGAAATTTTTTCTTGTCTGCCTTTAATCAAGCAATTTGCAATATGTCCAATTTTATATTTAACCCAACAGCAACTAGAGATTTTGTAAAAATGGCCTATTACACACTGAAAAATGTTGAAATATTGCTCCCATTTTGACATTGTTCCGAACAATATGAATCATGCGCTATTTTTTAGGCAGAATCCTACTGTGGACATCGTAAGGATTACGTACGTATAATACCAATTCGGTAGACCCTAGAACGAATACTATAGCGCGTTGAAATTGGATGAAAAACGGACGGGCTGTTTCGGGCTATTCAGTGAGTAAAAGGAGGGGCGGTTTCAGGTGGTTTAGGTTCTAATGGGTCAATCTTGAGGATGTTTTTTATTTTTAGGAGAAAACTTGACTTACTATAAACTTAAGTGCACAGGACGGAGTGTCCCCTTGCGCTGCTACGGGTGGTCTGCCTCCATTCACTTCTGTCCTGGGCTTGGTATTGGGCAGCCTCCAGGTTTAATCCAGAGTCTTGGCGGATTTGGTCTTTCAAAGGAGAGAAGAAACGACTAAAAAGAAATTTCTGGTGCTTTCCTCCTTCAGGTTGATGGTGGCACGGAAGAGAGTGCGTACATCGGTCAAGCCAGCTTCAGACGCAACGAGTTTGCCTCGGAGCAGTACCTCACCCCCAGGGGCCAGAAGCTGAGGTACCACCTCACCCCGGGGAGTGCAGACGTGGACCCCTCGATGAAGAGACAACTGAACGAGACCCTGGACATTACCTTGGCGGATAAAGAGAAACAGATTGGTAGAGGTGAGAACGATGAACAATCTGAGACTTGTTTCTGAAGCAGTAAATAGAGCTGCCAACCATTACGTTTTTCCAGGAATTATTCCGTTTTTGTCTCGCCTGCGTAGCAAAAAGCGAGACATAGGCGCCGCTTTTCCGGTGACGGCGGCGGCGACGGCGACCTTGTCTTGCCTGCGTAGCAAAAAGCGAGACATAGGCGCCGCTTTTCCGGTGACGGCGGCGGTGACGGCAGCGGTGGCGGCGGCGACGGCGTCAACATCAAAAACTTAACCTAAGGTTAAGTTTTTGAATTTTTGATATAATTTTTAAAGTATAAGTTCTTAGTCAATGAAACTTTGACTATAGGGTAAGCAAGTATCCCCAATCATGTGAGTAGAATTTCAGATCACAAAGTCAAGGTCAAAGGTCATTTCAAGTCAACAGACTTGGACTATGTTGTAGCATCATCATCGAAAACTTAACCTAAGGTTAAGTTTTTGAATTTTTGATATAATTTTGAAAGTATAAGTTCTTAGTCAATGAAACTTGAACTATAGGGTTATCAAGTCTCCCCAATCATGTGAGTAGAATTTCAGGTCACTAAGTTAAGGTCAAAGGTCATTTAGGGTCAACAAACTTAGACTTTGTTGTGGCATCACCATCAAGATTTTCAAAATGCTTCTTCGTTATTTTTCAACCGATTTTGATTCTGATTGTTTCATATGATAGGGCTAGGAGGGGGATTTAAAATTTCTACACAGAATTGTGAAATTCATTATCTATGCTAATTTATGCAAATTTATTCGAAATCACAAAAAAGGCTTCTTCTCCTTCATTTCTCGACCGATTTTGATTTGGTTTGCTTTATATCGTAGAGCTAACTTTGGTACGATCAACTTCTACACAGAATTTTGAAATTGTTCTCCATTAATTAATTATGGTAATTTATGCAAATTTATTCCAAAAATAACAAAAATTGCTTCTTTTCCCTCATTTCTTGACCCATTTTGATTTGGTTTGCCTTATCTGGTAGAGCTAAATTTGGAACACTAAACTTCTACACAGAATTGTGAGATTTTGCTCCATTGATTATTTATGGTACTTTATGCAAATGAAATGAAATTATGTCCCTTCCAGGGCATCAAATTTTTATTTTTTGACCAGTTCAAAGGTGTACCACATAAAATTTACGATATTTGTTGTTGCGAGATGCGGATGAGCGCTACGTCATTGACGTTCTGGTTTATCATATTGAATTGCGTTATGCAGGCGAGACCGCCGAGAGCGTTTCCCTTGTTTTTCTCTAAATTACGGTAGTCAGTTTTTTCTTCATAAAATACTTGTTTTTGTTTTTGTTAACGTACCGCATATCAACCAAATGCCCTTAAATTCTTATCACTACTTCAATTGAAAACTAAGGTTAAAACTTACTTGAAGAGCAAAATATTCTCAAAGGGAATGAAACGCTGATATACCAACAACAAAATAACAAAAAAATTACCTGCCGGTACTTGTAAATGAACTATAGGTCCTAAAATGAAAATAACAGCATGAGGAATGGACATTTCTGCATTGGAAGTGTGTCACCCGTGGTTGTACAGTAGGTTTTGTTTTAATAAATTACTTTTTTTTGTTGCTTGAAATTCCTCTTTTTTTTGCCATCATGGTTCCATTTTTTGGGTCACACAAGAATGGCAGCTCTGACAATGTACCATCTGAGACATGTTTGTGAAGCAGTAAACCTCTTTGAAAAATGAAAAGAAAAAAATGCTGTGGCAAATACAGCCCATTTTGAGGCTATTGTAAATTACACATAATGTGCATATATGTTTATTTTTAATATGCAATCAACACACACCTTGGGTTGGGGAGCTGGACCAAATTCATAAGAAGAAAAATCAATGAAACCCTGGACAATATTTTTGGGGATTAAGAGAAACAGATTGAAAGAGAGGTGATGCTATATATGGAACCATATGAGAATCGTGCATATATATATATATATATATATATATATATACATGAAGGCCCTTTTAGATGTGAAGCAGTAAACATCTTCTAAAAAAGAGAAAAGAAAAAAGCTGTGGCTAATATAGCCATTTTTAACACCCCTCCCCCCTGCCTCTTGCAATTAAACATGTAAAATTTTGTAGCACACTATTTTGAGATTTGGAAAGAAAGCTGTGGCAAATATGCATACCGTAAATCTCAGTGTATAAGGCACACTTTTTTTCCGTCCGCAAAAATCAAAAGTCGGGGGTGCGC
Organism: Strongylocentrotus droebachiensis; assembly: GCA_035222895.1. Taxonomy (NCBI): domain Eukaryota; kingdom Metazoa; phylum Echinodermata; class Echinoidea; order Camarodonta; family Strongylocentrotidae; genus Strongylocentrotus; species Strongylocentrotus droebachiensis. Next base: position 22,812 of record JAVYIG010008076.1, read on the forward strand.
CTTATACACTGGAACAGGATATTTTGAGTCCTCAAAATGCTCTGGAAAAAATAATGAAATATGTAAGAAATTGCAGTTTTGCACACCACTACAATTAATCCACCTTAAAACTTAAGCATTTAATTTTTACCAATCATATTCTAGCTCATCCTGAATCAATCTGGACTGCCGTTATAAATATGGGTTGCAAAGCACTTCGCTGCATGGGGTTGTTGTTACCAGCACAGCTAGCTAGCTACTGTACTGGCCGGGTCTCTCTGAAGGATGAATAAATCAGGTTGAAAGAAACATTAATGTTCGAATAATAAAACGGCTATCTAAAAAATACTTCTTTCCAACATACCGATCAAATAATTTTTAAAAGACAAAATAAATATTTTCTCTTATTTTGAACACCACATGCTTCTTTTAAAAGCTGAAAAATACTTGGTAATCACAACAAGTTTTGATACTGCTTTAAGCTGTAAGGCGCTAGGCAAGTTCAGACTAGTCACAGAAAAAATGCGCAGTGCACCTTGTTAGCTGTAATGCATGCCCAAACGAACCCAAACCAATATACGTGATCGTAACAAGAAATCATTCAAAACTACGAAAGCACAATTGGAAAGACAACTACTGCTCAAAATTACCATAATCAGATACATAACTTGGAGGAAGAATACAATAGTTGTCCAAGAAAAGTCACAAAAATAGTGATATTTAAGGAGTTACTATAGGTAAATTTATTATCGGAATGTGCCTGCTGCGATGTCCGTGCAAAATTACATGTGTTTAAATTGACTAGTCTGAACTTGCCTTGCAACAGCTATTAGTATCGAAACTTGTTGTGATTACCAAGTAATTTTCCGCTTTAAAAAAAAGCATGCAGTGTTTAAAATAAGAGATAAATATTTATTTTGTCTTTAGAAAATTTTAAAACTAAAGATGACAGAATTTTTTTTTTTTTTTTTTTTTTTTTGTCTTCAAAGTAGGGGTGCGCTTTTATACTAGGGTGTCTGATCGCGCACCCGATGTTGTGTGCTAAAACCCTTCCCATAGAGATTGTACGCATCCCTATGTGGTCTACGTGCATTACGCGACCATGCAAAATTGGTCAATGATTTTATGAAAAAATTTGAAATTCAAACCTTTATAACAAATGATCCTGAAGGTGAAACTCAATAAATGAGGTGTCATATGAAAGAGCAGGTTTTTCTCCATATTCCCCATAGGGGGCCACCCCCAGAATTCTAAAAATATCTTTGTCAAAACAGCGATTGAAATGTTGTTTGCATCCTAGCTCCAAAATGTGCCACTTTCCTGAGCTGCGCCCCCGCGGCTTAAGTAGGGCTAGACGTAAGGATAATATCCAGGTGCTTTTTTTTTCACTAGCCCCAAGGGATCATTTGACCTAACAGTTTGAAAATACCCTTCCCACATTTTTGGAATCAGCTAATTAGGGAGGCGTGAGCTCCGCTCAGTCCAAACCATGGTTACATCGCGTAACATCTGCGCGTATAATGAATGAAAGTATGGATAGCCGTTCGCACCATAAACCCCGGAAGTGAATACACGTTATAGTCAATGGCAATATCGCGGAGACAACGTGCACGTTGTCTCCGCGATATTGCCATTGACTATAACGTGTATTCACTTCCGGGTTCTATGGCGCGAACGGCTAACCATACTAGTCAATGGCACATATCGCGGAGACAGCGTGGCTTAAGCTGCAAGTTGCGCATGACATGCGTACGCTATGCATACGCTTGCATATCGCGCGATGCAGCTGTTTGGCTAAATTTAGCAAAACAACATAACTCTGCGTGTACGTCTTTTTCGTCGATTCTGAGCAAAATCCTATGAATATTGCAGCGTTTCGGAGGGGCTGTATCTTTTGATAGAAACATCGGTGAGACTTGAAATTTGAAATGTATTATTCTGATTAAATTTTTAATTCAAATATCAAACAAAAATGGTGAAAGACGATCCCAAATTGAAAATTGAAAAATCGTTCAGACACCCTACTTATACACGGAGATTTACGGTATATGACCATTGTTAAGTACCCCTTCCCCCCTCCCCCTTTCTGAAATTGTCTCTTGCAATGATACATGTAACGCTTTGTAGCTGCGTATTTTGTTTTTAGGTGTTTCATTCCTTCATGTGTAAACAGGGCTTTTAGGTGCAAGCAGACATGTGATGTTATCTACATGGCTATGAAATAGATTTTTATTGATTTATTGATTCTGCATTCTTTGTATTTATACATGTATCTGATGTGTCTGTGTACTCATGTTCAGAATGGATACCTACATGTACCAATACCGTTAAACCAAACACAGATAATGAGATAATCAATTTTTAGATTAAGTTTGTTATTTTTTATTGATCTATTGATTCTGCATCCTTTGTATTTATACATGTATCTGATGTGTCTGCGTACTCATGTTCAGAATGGATACCTACCAGTACCGTTAAACCAAACATAGATAATGAGGTAATCAATTTTTAGATTAAGTTTGTTAAAGCGTGCAAGGCACAATGACAATGACTGCTCCCTTGATCAATGAAAGAGATGGTAGATGTGAGATCCAGGTTAATAATGAATGAAAAGAAACCTCTGGGTATACAATTGCATCACACATTTTGATTTTGAGGGTAAGATTAGCTATGGGTTGGGGGTGAATAATATCATGTACTCTGATTGTGACAAAATGTTAAAATGCACAAGTTGCCGCACTAAACACCATTTTAACACTAAATATTACCCACATAGCAAACTTGCACATTTGGCTGAGTAGTGTGATGGCATGTACATCTATCTTCAATTCACTTTGCTCTTATGTGTAGCTTTAAAATTTCATATAGTTTTTAACTAAAACATTACACCCACTTTTACTAGACTCATTGTGTGATTATTGACACACCCTGTACTTTTTGTAGCAGCTGCCCCCATTTCCTGTGATACCTCTGAGTCTATTCAAATCAATTTTATATTCAATACTACATTTAGGTCATTATATATATCCATTAGTGTGAATAAATCGTGATTACAACATTTTTCTTTACACACCCTGTACAATGTAGGGATTTCTATGAATGAAACACTTGCGGAGACAACAATCAAAACTACATGTAAAGATTCTGCTTCCGAGCTATGATATATTTCTATGGGATAGCAATTTTTCATATATACTCTTTTTGAAAAATCACAGTAATATCTGAAATATTGGTGGAAATTAGTCAACATTAAGAGGAGATAATGTGCATGTACATTGATGTTTGCTTTGTACTTTTATTGTTCTTAAGATTTTTCATGAAGTCATAACTACTCATTTTTAATGACATTTTTTAATTTATTAGTTTTGTCATAAAATCAAAGCTGAGTCTGTGAACTATACTAGTTTCTCTGCCATTGCACCTGCTCCTTCTTCCTGGCTTGGTTGGTAACCATGGCAACAATGCCTGTAGTACCAGGATTGATGAAGAGGTATATGGGTTGCAAATTGATTTCACATTTATGAACTAAAATGGAGGTGCATGTATTGCAATGTTATCAGGAGCAAACCGGTATTCAATAACTTCAGTTTGGGATCAGTTCCATCTCATAGATGTTTTAGGGGATAAAGCAGTATTCAGTTTGGACTCGGGTGTATCAACATTTGTTATCAGCATTTTGAGTGTCATCTAAATATATGTACATGTAGATGCTTTAGTTGGTAAGTTTATACCCGGTATACATGTACATTATAAATTTAGAGTAGTTGTGCAGTTAGGTTTATGTGTAAACTCATTCTTGTACTTACATGTATGATTTTATTATTTGTCAAGATCATCTTTTAGAATTGGTATTGTTTATACAGAGAATACATTCACCCAAAAGTATCATGCAATCTTATGTTCTGTGTCATTTTATAAACTATATATTTATATTTATATTAGAATATTTGAATGTGTTCTTTTTTATTATACATGTATTTTACGTTCTATACCATCTCATTCAGAGTATATTTTGCTGCAATTTTGTATTCTTCTAATCTCAATAATCATTAATATGCTCTGTAACATCCAATACTTTTATGCTTATTTGTATTGTTTATGTTCTGTTGATGTATTTGTATTCATATTTAATTGTATTTATTTCATGTCCCCTTTGCAAATCAGCCTAGTTGCAGGCTTTTACCATTTTTTATACAAAAAAGTGAATCAATCAATCAATCAAAATTCTCTAGTCATTGCCAACACTATAATTTTTCCTTCACAACCAAACAGCTGAAGAAAGACTGGATAAATTACACAAGCAGCTAGCTGATGCAGATGATCAAATCAGATTGGTGAACGACAGGTTACTAGAAGCAGAGCGCAGAATGGAGAAAAAACCTGTAAGATTATACACAAGCTTGGTATTTTCAACAATAAGATAGTGGTCATGTGTTAATTTTTTGTGTCCCAGACGGAATGGTACAAATACCCATGTTCAATTTTTGTAAAGATAAAGAAATATTGTACCGAGGTGTAACTTATCATTGTTAACAGTGTCGATCATGTATAGATCTGAAGTAAAAAAGTGTTTTATAGATGTCATGAAACTGAAAGACATGTGAAACATTTAAAATGCATAAATGTAGTTCTCAAAATGCACACTAATTTGCTGCCAATCTGTTCGTACCCTTCTTGAGGACACTTGATGAAGTGTTACCTCTTTTTTCTTTCTTGTAAACTGACACATTTTTAGCCTAAATTGTTTATACCAGTGATACATGCTAAGTATTAACCATTTCTTAATCCTTTTATTACAAAACTAAATAGATGTCAATAAATTTGTGCATGAATACTTTCAAGATCTTGGAATTGGCTTAGGTCATCTTCAGTGTTTTTGTTTTTCTCTTTTTTTTTCAACCTATTCCTTTTACTTTGATACAAATTATATTTTTGTTTTACATAGCCTCACTGAAATAAATATTCGTCTTTTAAAATGGGAGAGTTAAAGATAAACTTGAGTTCTGGTTTTAAAAAAAAATGAATTCTCACAGAATCAAACGAAACTTACACTGAATGTTCAAGATTACAAATAAATGTCATTTGCCAAACAATTTCGGTAGAAAATGTATACTGGCTGAGTAATGAGCATAGAATGATAAGGAAATCAAGGTAAGTAGTCCGACACCATTTGTGTAGTCCCATACACATCTTTCTGTGTACATGCAATGCTTGATACTGTACCAAGTAGTGGGCCAAATTTATTATGATTTTGATGACTCCAGAACTTTGCAGTACACACCAATACTTACATGCTACATTGTACATGATCAAACTTTTCTGATCCATTCCACACCTTTTCTTTCACAATGCAATCGCATGACCAGGGGGGCATTTGCCAAAAACTTGTCATCAGTGACAAATGACAGTTTTTGTTATAAGCTACTGAAATCCTTGCTCCTGATTGGCTATCAGCAGATTTGTCACTGATTTTTGTCATTTGTCATTGGAAAAAAGGCTTAATTGCCCCCCAGAACCAGGCCTGATAAAACCCCGATTTAAATCGGTTTCCCGACTTTTTCTTTTTTTTTTACCAGATTTTTTTTCTTCCCTATTGTATCCTGATTTTCCCGATTTCCCCCTTATTTTCTCTATTCTTTCCTATTTTGCCCTATTTTTTTCCCAATTTTCCCAATTTTTCCCCAATTTTTCCCAATTTTCTTACTTGAAAGGGGGGAATGTTGTTAGATGCCATTTTTTCCCCGCGAATCCACTTCTTTTTTTTTTCTCAAGGGGGGGCGTGGTTGAGGGGAAAACAAAAAACCTATTTTTTTTTTTAGTGCTCACTATCACCCCTACAGAAATCAACTTTATCTTTAACCAAAAAATCTTCTATTCCTTCCAGCCTCTGGACGAAGAGGAGCGCCGTCGCCTGGAGGGGTTGCTAGGGGAGCATCTGCGCTCGGTAACGGGGCTCAAGGATCGCATCACTCAGCTGGAGGATGGCATGGCGACCACTCTGGATATCATTGAGGCTAAGGATAGAGAGATGGCTGATCTCAAGAGACAGCTGGCCTTGATGGAGGAGGGCGACCCAAGACACGTAAGTTTGAAGTTTATTTATTCCACATTTTACATAAAAAAATAGTTTAATTTTTTTTTTTTTTTTTTTTTTTATACAGGCGTATATTATATAAGAGTAGATTTCACACAAGAAAAAAAAAAAAAAATTCAAATCAGGTATAATGTACGGAAAATAAGTACAAAATTTTGAAATATGTAGATATAACAGGCAAGGTAAAAACAATGTAAAATGTAGGGAGCCTAAATAAAAAGCATAGCTTGTACCTATGTGAATAGGCTCCCGTACTGAGTAACCCAATATAGTAGGTCTGAATTTGAATGGAGTAGTATAGTATGAGATTCTAGAGACGTACAAGGAGATTGAATTTGAGAAGAAAAGAAAAATATAATGAAGAGTAAAGAAAATAATATAATAATGATAAGTAGGAGAAGGTGAAGAAGGGAAGAAAGAAGAAGAGGAAGACAAAAAAGAAGTGGAAGAAGAAGAAGAAGAGAAAGCAAATTGATGACTTCCATTCATTTTCCACTTTATTTAGAGTAAAAATGTGAGTGATTATGATCTAATGGACATGTATATACACAGGCTATGTTACCAGGGGGAAATGTTGTAGTCCAGTGGATAAGTCTCCGAACTGTGAACCACAAGGTACGGGGTTTTTTAATCCCTGCTTCAACACTAACATCCTTTGGCAAGACTTTAATCCAAACTCCAACCCGGTGAGGTAAATGGGTACCTGGTAGGATTATTCCTTGAAATGCACTGTGTGCTGATAACAGCTGCCAGAGCTAAAGCTCTTTGGAAACGCGTAGGGACGTTGTATTATAATATAGTATTAATGACTGCTTTGAGAGAAATAGTTGTTTTTATACGCTCAAGGGAAGGTTAGAATTGTGCTATTACCCGAGGCGTGCCGAGGGGAATAGCCCAATTGTAACCTTCCCGAGAGCGTATAAAAACAACTATTTCTCGAATATTAAAGCAGTCATTAATACTTTTATATGCCAAAAAAAAATAGACTAAAAAATAAAAAATAAAAAATACTTTTTTTTTTTGTCGAAGATGAGATTCGAACTCTTGCGTACAAAAGGTGATGTATCTAAAGTCAGCGCCTCAGACCTCTTGGCCATCGCGCGCTGTTAACATGCTTGGCAGTTTTGTACAATATATACATTAAAATGGATTGAAACCGGCTTCGCGTGTGATGAATGCTTCGCAAAAGCTCCATATACGGACTCTTCTTTTACTTTTGCAATGCATATTGGCACGAACTTAGATCAAGATCTATCGGCAGATGTTGTTTTTTTGTTTTTGGAAGTTTATTTTCGTCTTCATGTCAACAATGCAAGATAAAATTGTCGGTAAGATCGATCGAGATTCAATTGTATTGAAATTACCGACCAATTATTCGCACACATACGGTATCCTCCATCGCTCAAACCATTTTTTAACATGTAAACCTATGGGGTAACCATGGAGACTGACCTATTTTTTTAATAACCATGGTTATTAAAAATATTAAATGTTTTAAGCATGGTTACCGGGAATTTTACAGGAACAGTTGAAGTTTATGAATGCAATTTCGACCAATCAGATGGCTGGATTACTTAAGTGAGGTATATAATGTGTTATGTGCTTTATAAGAACGGATTATTAATGTTATTATTGTTCTTTTCCTAGGCTGAACTGCACGCCCAGCTGGCTGACAGGGAACTCCAGGCCGCTCAGGTAGCCAGGAACTACGCCAATCTCCAGCATGATCTAGATAACACCCTGGGTAGACTCACTGCAGAGATGGATAGGGTGAAAGATGTAGAACAACAGCTAGCAGATGGTAAGGTTCAATTCCTTCACTAATTTAACCATTCATATACAGTCAAACTTGCTTTTAATAGTGACCACCTGTCTACAAAGACCACATTTTTTGTTACTCTTGAAAATGGTTTCTCATTGAAACATGTACTAAAGGAACCTGTTTACAAAGACCACCTGTCTGCAAAGACCACGTTTTGTGTTTCCCTTGGGTGGTCGCTATAGACAAGTTTGACTGTACATTATTTATTTCTTTATTTGTTCATTTATTCATGGTATAAGAAAAATCTTGATTAGCAACCATTGACTGAATCGTTCACATTTGATAAGCAAATCTTAATTATTGCAAATGGTAAAATTATATGATAATCAGGGTACATAGACCACTGTGGTTTGAATAATTCATGTGTGTCATTCATGTATGCATTCATTAATTCATTTTATCTATGAATCTATTTGTTTACCATTTCATATACATGTACACATTCATTTATTTAGTCAATTGTTGTTTCATACAGTGTATGTGCATCTGTGGGTACATGTGTTACTTGTATGTTATTCATCCTAATGTGTGTACATTTCTTTATCCATGAATTCATTCATGAATTAATTTATGTAATCATTATTTATTGAACATCATTTTACTACAAATGGGTGCAACCACCCAAAGGTCATTGATATCAAATTCACTGAAAATGAAGAACAAGAATATAGTGAGCAATTTACAATGAGGCTCATGAATACTGTAAAAAGATCTCTTGTATAAATATAAATAATGAAATACTACATGTACATTACTTTATTGTTCTGCCAAAATGTCACTTATATTGTAGCAAATTCAAATAGATAGGTAAGAAAAGGTTTTTTAAATTTAATATACTCATGGAAATCAAATCTTGATTTTTAGGACAAGTCGATCTGAACGACGAGCTTCGTAACGAGCTGCAGAGCATTGTGGGAGGTCTGACTAATTACCTGAACCAGGTCAAAGGTCAGGTCGTGGAGCAGCAGAGGGAGAATGCCCGGCTCCAGCAGGAGAGAGAGGAGCTCTTAGGAAGACTGAAGGAGGCAGAGAGGAGGAGAAAAGAGGAGGGACAGAAAAAAGTGGATGCTCTGGAAAAGGTACTCCCTTTTACTTTTACCTCCCTGAAATGCCGTCTTATGAGGTCTAATAATCATTTGATGATTATTACTGGCTATGATTGAATGATTATTAGACCATATGGATAGTAGACAAACTGGAAATTAGACTAAATGAGCAATAGACCAAATGGGTAGTCTACTTATTGGAGATTATACCAAATGGCTATTAAAGTACATGCTAGTTTTAACTTCTCCTTATATCATTTCTTTAACCTTTCATTACAAAAGAATTCATATGAAATTGAGATTGTGTCACCAAACATAATATTCATATTTTCTTTGAGAGTGTGCAGCTGTAAAATAATACATAATGTATAATATGTTTTTAAAAATTATTACAAAATATGTCACACGCATTGTTTACACTCTATTATGAGTTTTTGAATTATGTAATTTATATACAATGGCTGTGTTATGATTCTTCTCATCCCAACCAATTAATTCATTTACTTGTGATCGCTTTGGTTTCTTTGGTTAAAAAAAATCTTTGTTGATTCTTCACTTGATGGCCACAAGCTGGCGCTGTGGTGGACCCAGACGGTAGGCATTGTGTTTTCGTGGATTACATTTGTTTGAAATACGTTCTATTCAGATACTTCCTTCATTATTTTGCTCCCTTCTTTCTTTCACACATTCATTTCTCTGACTTGAAAATGTCTTGATTTTTACTTCATTTCTCACACATTTGTCTGCTGGTAAAATTCACAAGCACCAATCTTTTGGTTTATCTTTGGGAACACTGCTTACCTAAATCTATACCAACATTCATGTTCCACTTCAAGATTTGCAGTTGGTATTCAGCAGTTGTCATTCAGTGATTGCAGAAGTGTGTTTGTGCCATGGAAAGACTTGATTGTACTGTTGTCCAAAAGAAGAAGGAAAAAACATGAAAACTAGGTTTTTTGTTAGAGGCAAGCAAACTCCTCAGGACTCTCCTGAGTCTCCTTCTCCAACAGGTGTAATTGATGATACAATGTACCATATTGATCCAACATTTTCAGTGGTGCTTTTCCTCAAAGAAATACCTGTAGGATCATGGCTTGGATTCCAATTGAAATTTGATGAATTTATGGTTAAAGTTAGGTATGGTGTTAGATGTGGTGTTTGTGCTCGGTCCGGGTTGAAGCAACAAATTCTATTGGTGTAAAAATGGGTCATACAATAAACACATTTGAAAATATCCAGGTCCTTGCAGTTTTTGAGAAAATGGAAGATTTCACAGATACTGTATTAAAGACACATAGAAGTGGGCTCTCATGGAGAATTTCACGCCCTTCAAGTATTTAATTAATAACGAGTGTTGTCAATATCCAGGATCAAACTTAAGTGTTATGACCAACAAGCTTTATGTAATGCTCTGTCTTTTCCCTGTATGGTAAAGTCCTTATCTGACATTCGCATCACTTGAATACTTCGAGAGATGGGGTAGTTCGCTGTGTGCACATTGTACACCCATTAGTGGTATTTCCACCAAATCTGGTGTCAACAAATTATAACCTTCTGCTCATGGAAACTGTCGACCCACTCCCTTTAAAGTCTAAGTCCACACAAAAACATATTACTATCAATATAACTTGGATGCTGGTGAGAGGAAATAAGTTTTTCATGCAATTAAAAATTCATAACTTTCTCATATTCTGATTTCGCTCAAATTTTTTTCAGTGATTTTTCTGATTTTTTAGCTTCTAATGAAAGTAATTTATTTTTGGAGTGGACTAGCCCTTTAAAGTACTGAATGTTGTTAATACCCCCATCTCTTCACAGAAACTGCGAGATGCAGAAGACGCCAAGCAGGACGTTGAGGCTGAGAACCTGGCTCTGAAGGAATCACAGAGAGGGATGAACTCACCAGACCCTGAGAAAGATGCAAGACTCAAAGCTGCCATAGAAGAGGCCGGTAAACTGAAGAATGCCCTGAGGAGACAACAGAGGGAGGCAGAGGTAAGGAAGGGTTGCCATGGTGATTCTGACAATAAAAAATGACAATGATGTTATTGCGGTGATGATCATGAAGATAGTCATTCTAACGGTGATGATGGTGATCATGAGGGTGATTTTGACAATAGAAATTGATACTGATGATGTTAATACTTGGTGATGTTCATGAAGATGATGATTGTTATGGTGATGACTGTGGTGATGATTAGGAAGAGGAGATATAGTAGTAGGAGGAGGATAGTGATGAGAGTGATGGTGGGGTAGTGATGACAGAGTCGATGATAGTCTTGATGACGATGATGATGATAATGACATTAGTTATGCTTATTGTTGTGATGATCATGAAGATGGTGATCATAATGATGGTGATGAGGAGGAGGAGGAGGAGGTGTAGTAATAGTAGTAGGAGGAGGATGGTGGGGTAGTGATGACGGAGTTGATGATAGTCTTGATGATGATGATGATAATGATGATGATAATATTAGATATGTTTATTGTGGTGATGATCATGGAGATGGTGATCATAATGATGATAATGTTGAGGAGGAGTTGTAGTAATTGTAGGAGGAGGCTATTGGTAGGAGTGATGGTTGGTTAGTGATGACAGAGTTGGTGACAGTCTTGATGATGATGGTACATGTATGAGTTTTGTTAGCTTTGGAAACATAAATACTCTGTATTGGTGTTGAAAATCATTCTGTCATTTCTTGTAAAGAGATAAAAAAAAATACATAATAATAAGACAAAATACATGTATTTTATTTGAACGAAGTTGAGAATTGTAATATGGTGATGGTAAGTTTGATTATAATGTTTAAATAACGATTCATAAAAGACATCGGTCTGTGCATACATGAAGCTTAGTGCTTGGCTTTCGATAAAATCTTGTATGCTATACTTAGTTTTCCAGAAAGACTTTTAATACCAAGAGTGGCATTTACAAAACTGATTAATCTGCCACCAATCAACCCATTTGACTTTTTTTTTAAATTTAGGCTGACAAGGAGGAATTAGAGCAGGAGTTAGAAGCAAGACGCAGTGAGCTGGAGAGGGCAGCAGACCAGGCCAGACAAGCCAAGGGTAACAAAGCAGAGGCTCAGGATATACTTGCAGCCAAACAGTTAGCTGACGCACAGGTACAGTTGGCAATCAAAATCTTACAGTGCGATATGATGATTGATGATTGTTTTACCTGACTGCTGAGAAAGCATGTGTATGCTTGTAAGTAAGCAAACTGAGGACTGACTGCTTTAAAAACCTGGGACCTCCCAGTTATGAGGCCACTGCTCTACCACTGAGCTATCACGCCTCTTTCATATAGATATTCTTCAATTGGGAATGGCCTGGTGGTATTGTTGCTGTCAGGTTATAAGTAAGAAACCGGATCAGTCCCATAACCCTTTTATTTGCAAATATACCTGTAACATCCTACATGTATATTTTTGTTTATTCAAATCTAGAATATTCAAATGGTTGTAACAAAAAAATAATTGCATATTTTCTTTCTACTTAGTTCATTCTTTCAGTCATTCAATATCTTAACTGGTAAACTGGACATTTTTTGGTGATTATTGCTGCACTTGAAGCCTAAGGGTCACTCTGTTAATGATCATGCCGATAAGGGTGTTCCATCCAACAAGTGGTACAAATATGTATCACATTTGCATCCCATTTCTACAATGTTTATGATACATGAGCTGAATGGTGAAGCTTGGTAGGTTTTTTAATGGATGTTAACTATAACTGACTTCAATTTGAACTTGTTCGTAACAGAAGGCCAACCAGACGCTAAAGAACCGTCTTCGCGACCAGCAAGCGCAGTACGACGGCCTCCTCAACTCCTCGCTCCACCCTGAAGATGTAGCTCAGCGTATCAACCACGCCAGTGATGCCATGGCAACGGGGCGGGATGAGGATGAGAGCCTGGTAGGACCTCAAGGAGAGGGCGATATAGTAGGGGAATCTCTGGCAGGGCTGCAGGGTCAGGTGGCAGGGAGGATGAGGCAGGCACAGCAGGAGGCCGAGAGGGCCAAACGATACCAGCAAAAGGTAGGATTCTTTCATACATTTCAGAAATTAATATTGTAAGGAAAATCAAACCCTTGTAAGATGTTGGGTTGTGTTAGAGCAGAAATAATGAGGAACATATTGAGGCAGGATTGGGAGGAAAAGGTTGGTTTGTAAGTAACTGGCACCATAATTAGTTGTGAATGTTTGAAGAAAACTGTCGTCACTAAATCTGTGTGAATCCGATATTTCCTACAAATTAGGTGATAAGTTTGGTAAATGTTATACAAAAACCTAATATTATCGCTCATCCATTCATTTCGAGGAAGATGGTAATTGGTATAGGTCTGAAAATAGTAAAGGCCTTGTTCACATATAACTCAGGATACTACTAGAAAGGGCGAAAATATAAGATACAGTAAAGTGTAGTGTCAAATGAGAATGCATAGGGGCCTATGCTGTATGCAGCAAGATTTTTTTCACTCCAACTTGCCTTTCATTATTTTGTAATACAGAAAATTGTTTTCATTTTGCTGCAGCAGCTTTTTGTAGGCATTAAACCCGGTCATGTATGAACAGGGCCTAATGATGTTGTGATTTCTTTGTTCAACAGGCGGAGGGTGAAGCCAAGTCTCTAAGACATCAGCTTGAGCAGATGCAAGCAAGGTTGAGAGACATGGCAGCAAGAGACCAGGACCAAACCAAGGTTAGAACATCTTATAGTCATTATTAGACTCTTTTTTTTGGGGGGGGGGGGGGGGTTTATGTGGCACGTACAAAAGTTTCAAAATTTAGCCAGTACGGTAGTAGTAAAATGATCCTGATTGAGAGATAAAGCCTCGTTCAGTTTTGTTTTTTGTTTAATGTGGCATATACACTGTACGTGCTCTTGCTCCATGCAAATTAGGTGCAAGCTTCAACAAATTAGCCAGTACCCCCACGTAGTAAAATAATGCTGATTGAAAGGTAAAGCCTCGTTCAGATATGATGAAGCAAAACCGTGTTTTTTTTAATAATTTTATGATAACGTTAAGTGTAAGCGCTTCACATTACTGTATGGATGGATAGAGCTCTGTGAATATGAACAAAACCTTTGTTGTGCTCAGTTGCCATTCATGCTTTGTACACGTAAAAAGAAGGAACAAACATGGTGGTTTCATTGCTACGGTTAATCTGAACGTGCCTAGAGAGAGAGGAGACACAGAGAGATGTGTGGAGTAGAGGAGAGGAGAGGATAGGATGATAGATTATATTGGGTGTGCTAATTTGTCTTATCTAAGTGATTTTTGTATTTGAGGGTAAGGATACTTGAAAGGTGTGAGAGAGAGAGGGAGAGAGAGAAAGAGAAAGAGAGAGAAATGGGGGAAGAGAGGAGAGGAGATGCTAATAAATGGTATATCGTTTGTCTCATTTTATCTATGCAAATTTGTGTTTCAGGGTAAGGATTCTGATTGAAAGGTGTCAGAGAGAGAGAGATAGAGAGACTAGAGAACCAGAATGAGAAGATGATAAATGGTTTGTTATCTATGCTAATTTATATTATCTATTTGATGTTGTGTTTCAGGGTAAGGATGCTTGAAAGGTGTGTGTGAGTGTGTGTGTGTGTGAGAGAGAGAGAGAAAGAGAGAGAGAGAGAGGGAGAGAGGGAGAGAGAGAGAGAGAGGGAGAGGGGGTGAGGGTGAACCAGAATGAGAGGATGATAAATGGTATGTTATCTATTTGATGTTGTGTTTCAGGGTAAGGATGCTGATTGAAAAGTGTGTGTGTGAGAGAAAGAGAGAGAGAGAGAGGGGGGTGAGGGTGAACCAGAATGAGAGGATGATAAATGGTTTGTTATCTATGCTAATTTGTATTATCTATTTGATGTTGTGTTTCAGGGTAAGGATGCTGATTGGGAGGACGACGAGGAGGAGATGGAGAGGATGAGGGATGAGGTTGGGAGGTTGAAACAACAGCTCCAACAAGCCAAGAACCAACAGGTGATTATACAATACTCAAATTTTCATGTTGAAATGATTACATTCTAGGAGGAAAACAATATTTGTGAATGGTTATGATATATCTTCTAAGACCTAGACAAACTTGCTCATTGAAACATACCACTTTCAAAACATTCCTACACATTCAAAGGCCCATTTGTGGCAAGAAGAAGAATTATCTATTTAATCAATGGAATTTTATGATGTGATATTGTTAAAGCTTGTGAAACAGTTGTGAACAATGTTGACAGGGTACCTCAAAGTAACCCTGTAAACGATCATCGGATCGGACGCCGATACCGATCCGATCAGGGGTGATCGGATAATAATTTCTGATCGCCGATCAATAAAAATGATCAGAAAAAAATCATGCCTACATTATAATCCAAGATGGCGGCCCGCATGTTTTGCCTCTTCTCTTAAACCAATATTATTAATTTCAAAGTCATGAAAAGGCACTAAATATCAACAAACATGGTCTACAACAACTCCAAATGGCAAAATAATCCCAGCCATGAATTTTTTTTGAGCATTTGATAGCCAAAAACTTGAAAATTTTCGACATTAAAAAAAAAAAAAAAAAATCAGCCGATTTTTTTTGTCGATCTTCCGATCCGATACCGATCATAGGTGCGGGGGTGTCGCTCCGATCTTCCGATCCGATCAGAGCCCCAACTTACAGGTTACCTCAAAGTCAGGTAATTGCTTACTTAAAGCTAATCTATAGTTATGATAAGGTCTCCTTGAAGAAAGAGACAGCCCATGTGGAATCTTTCATTGCCTAAATAAGAATTTGAAATTGTATTGTACTATTCCGTAATCACATATTTATTTCATTTTGTAAAGGTTATGGGTCACCTATAATCCAGTCAATGCGGTTTGTAATATTGTTCAAGTAACAGTTTGTTGTATTTTCTGTAATATTTTCGTTCTTATTCTTAGCCCCCACCCAGACCCCCTCCTCAGCCCCCTGCTGTAATGACCCAGGTAGACTCTAGGAGTGCACCCCCCGGGATCGACCCCAGGGTCAGGGACCAGATGCAGAGGCTGCAGGGTGATGTGGCCAATTTGAGGAACCAGCTCCAGAACAAGGACAGAGTGGCTGCACAGCAGGTATGTAACACTCTAATACCTTTAGAGTTTCATTCATGGGTGCTCTGTTTTTATCAAGCTTTGGCTTTTGTGGGTAACCTAATTATTTATTTGTTCTTCTTATTTGTATCACATGCTTTGTTTATTTGATTTTAAATGGTTGAATAAATTGAATTGAACTGAACTGAACTGATCATTCTGCAGTGTTTTACAGTTATTATGCTCTGTTTCCACTCATCTTGTAACAGTCAAATATTGATTTGAACAGAACCCAACACAGTTATCATAAATATATTTATGTATAAATAGATGGTATCTGACATAGGGTTGTTAAAGAAAAAATGCAATGGCTGAGCAATAAGCAAATAAACAAGCCATTTCATGAGTGACAGGACTATGCCAGGGGAGTGTTTCACAAAGAGTAAGATTGACTTTAAGTTGGACTTAACTATGGCAGGCCGTTCATGCCACTGTTCGCTCTCACCGTTTACTGGCATTGGTCTCTCGAGACCACAACACACAACATACAAATCATGGCCAGAAATATACAGAATGTATTTTTTGATAATTCATTATTGAAGGAAAAAATATTATCTAAGGATCATAATGGTGAGAGCAAACAGAGGCACGAACGGCCTGTCATATTTAAGTCCAACTTAAAGTCAATCTTAGTCTTTGTGTAGCACTCCCCTGGACATATGTTTGTCAGCTACTTGCAATGTTGTCCCATGTGTACATATCTATGTTGGCTATTTTCAGGGTAGGCAGCTTTCACAAAACCTTTTTGTTCTTTTGTGATGCTGCGATGACTTTAAATAAATTTCAACAGTGTTTGCACGTTTTAGGGGTGTGTTTTTTATGCCTCCGCCACCGAAGGTGGTGCCGGAGGCATCATGTTTTCGGGTTGTCCGTCCGTACGTCCGTACCGTCCGTCCCGTTTGACCGTTATCACAATATCTCAAGAACCATTTAAGATTTAAACTTAAGACTCGGGAATAGTATTTATCACCATAGGAAGACGATCTGATTAGATTTTGGAGTACATAGGTCAAAGGTCAAGGGTCACAGAGGTCAACTTATGAAATTCCATACATTGAGATTGTTATCATGATATCTCAAGAACCACTGGAGATTTAAACTTCAAACTTGATGATAGTACATGTATGTATCATCATAGGAAGACAATCTGATTAGATTTTGGAGTATGTAGGTCAAGGGTCAAAGGTCACAGAGGTCAACTCGTGAAATTCCATGTATTGAGCTCGTTATCGCGATATCTCAAGAACCACTTGAGATATTAACTTCAAACTGGAGGATAGTATGTATCACCATAGAAAGATAATCTGATTGGATTTTGGAGAATGTGGGTCAAGGGTCACAGAGGTCAACTTATGAAATTCCAGGTATTGGCCTCATTATGGCGATATCTCAAGAACCCCTTGAGATATGAACTTCAAACTTTAACTGAATAGATTTTTGGTGTAATGAGGTCAAAAGTCATAGGTCACAGAGGTAAATTTCTGAAATTACTGGTTTTATAAAGGCGGAGGCATATAGGAGACGCAGTCGCATTTGTCTTGTTTACCAATGTCTTCTAAATATGAAGCATCACTATGAATTGGCTTTAAAGGCATCGTTTAACAATGTTAAATCTGAGATGCTCGGCCCTACGTGTTATCAGTGTCTGTGAAATGGTGTAATATTGAAGCCCTAACAAAATTGCGCTTCAAAATGATCAAAAAAGTACAAGTACAAATCTGTGAGTGACCGGTTTTACCATACTCTTTTTTCCCAATAGACTGTAGTTTTATGATAACCGTTAGGAAAACGCAAATTTTGATTTCGATTTCCAATCCTAAATATCTTGATAATCAGACAGGCGATCGGCTTGTAAAAGTCATGGGGTTCCAGACTTACCTAAAGGTTTATAATTATCATTGCAGCATGAGCTAAATCCAGGATTTTGTTCCAGAAACTGAGACAAAGTTACCCAATCCCTTTAATTATGGGTTTCATCCACATTTGCTAATTGAGAAGATATTATTTTTATTGTTGAAAGCTTGCAGATGCTGAGAATGACATCATCCAGCTCCAGGCGGAGCTCCGTAAGAGGGAGCAGGAGGCTAGGGCAGGAGAACGGACCAAGAAGAAGGCTGGGGAGAGAGAAGCAAGAGAGGCAGAGCTGAGACACGCTTCAGCTATGGCACAGGTCAGTCCTTATTTAATCAACCATTTCAGAAGGACAGCTATCCTTTCTTCTGGCCAACTGCCCACCAGGACACACCCATCTGCCCAATTTACAACTAAGCCCTTAGAAATTGAACAAAATTATCCCCTTGACAACCACATATTACGTGAGGAGTTAAGGGTTAGTGGTTCAATTGGCGGTTTTAGTGTTTTGGGGTAATTGTCTTAGAGGGTAGTTGTTTGGGGTGGGGTGATAGCGATATCTTCATATTAGTTTGATCAAGTTACTCCCAGAATCAAGGCTCAGGAAGAGATTGATACTTGTACATGTATGTTCTAAAATGTATTAAAGAATGACATGTTGTTATTCATTGTGTATTTTGTTCTGTGTTCTTTGATTTTCAAGTAGTACTCATCATCTCTTACTTTGTTCTGTCTGTAGGCTGAGATTGAGGGAGGGCATCTAGCCCAGAGAGCTATCAATGAACTCGCCAAGGCTCAAGAAGAGATTGACGGCCTGGAGGAAGTTCTTTCCAACCGAGAGAGGGAGCTGGAGGAGACATTACACCATGGGGAGACTGCTTCACACGCCATTGGTAAGACATGGAAGATTTCTTGTTAGAAATGTACGGTCAAAGCATTAGGATACTCACAATTAAAGCCCAGCTGTACTAGTTTGGCCAGGAGGGATTAGACCACCCAGCATGGTCACTGACAGGTGGTTATCTCATCAACTCAGCTCTGAATTAACATAAGAAAAAGAGTATCATGGGGGATCAACGAGCACCGCTGAGGCATTGTTTTCTATATAGAGGGAGCAAGTAGCTACAAGTAGTACAGTGGGGCTTTAAATAACTCTGTTGCTACACTCCGTCCAAAACCACCTTTGATGTATGTGGTGTCACAGGAAAGTGAACTCTACGATTACATTGTTTCTTTTGCACCCTCACCTAAGAAAACCAATCACTCAACATTGGGAAAACTATCAAAATTCAGTCAATGGTTACCTTAAAATGTGAGTGTCCCCCATCATGCAAACTGTGTCTAAATCATCATATAAATGCTCAAATGGTTTGTTTGTGAAGGTACCAAAAACGCAATTTTTTGATTTTTGACTATACACAATGTCATATTGTCATACATGTGTATATGTTTCTTGATTGTCGAAAATTACAGAATTTGTATAACCATTTTCATAACAACACGCTCTAGCTATTTTTTAAGTTTCATAATGTTTTTATGCTTAGTGGCCAAGGTTAGGGTAGAGTAATTACTTAGCCAATTTGAGGGGAGGTGGGGATATTGATAATAATAATTAAAACTTTCCACTTATTTAGCTCATAATAATTAACACCTAATTCTCCATGCACTTTACACTAACGAAATACGCTTTACAATCTACATCAACATATACATGTATAAGAGGACAAAAAACATCACTCCATGCACACCGACACATCAAAATTGATTTACTATTTATTTTTTCAGTATTGTCAGTGAGATAATTGTAATTATGATTTTTGTTTCCCAAGCTAATCAACAGGAGGAAATTGGAGCATTACATGATGTCCTGGGAGCACAGAAAGATGAAATACTACGATTACAGGATCTTCTAGATGGAGTGACTCGAGCGCAAGAGCCATCAGGTACGATCAGTTCAATTCAAAGAATCCTTTGGTTCACTCAAACCTGGGCCCCGTTTCACAAAACTTGTCATCAGTGACAAATGACAGTGTTTGTTATAAGCTACTGAAACCATTGCTTCTGATTGGTTATCAGCAGATTTGTCACTGATTTTTGTCATTTGTCATTGAAAAAAGTCTTTGTGAAACGGGTCCCAGATGAATATATTCTGTAGAACAGTCAGGTATGATCCAAGGTGTCGTGGTTTGGTGGATACACCCCGTGATTGTGGATCACATGGTTCGCGGTTCGAGTCCCGCCGCGGCACCAATATCCTTTGGCAAGACATTAATCTATATATTTTTGCCAATAACTGGTAGGAAAGAATTTCTTGTATGCATTAGCCTTAGCGCCAGGTACAGCCTGGGGAATAATATGATTAAGCACATTATAAGCAGAGTATATTCATATAGTCGCTATTATATTAGTATTATTATTATCAGTTCATTTCAAAGAATCCTTGGTTCAATCAAACCTGTAGAACAGTCGGGTATGAATTATTCGGTTCTGGATGGATTTAACCACAGATTGAAAATTTGATTATATTACTTTGCATTAGTCTGCATAAGCTAAAGTTGCATATTTTGGGTTGTGGTTTTTGTCTTTATTGTTAAAAAAAAAATCATCCCACATGACTAATGACTATCACTGTATTTGCCATAAACCATTTTCTCTTCAATTATGTATACAGTTGATCAACTGGAAATATTCAAATGTCCTATTCAAATTGCTACATATATACATTGGTCAATATCCTTTTCAAGAAAGCCATGCAATAATAATGAATCTCTTTTATAGCTCCTCAGACAGCGACTGATCTGCAGAATTTGTTGGGAGAGATAGCTGGGTTGAGGCAAGCCTTGGACGGGCAGCAGCATCATATGAGCAACAGAGGACCGGTCAGGGGCGCACCGTTACCCCCCTTTACTCCTACAGCGGATCCTGCATTCAATGATAGAGGTACACATTGAATTGTGGTTATTCTTTTTAATTAAGAATATTTGATTTGATTTGATTTGATTTGATTTATATATTTCTGTTTGATTTTCTTTTTCTTTTGCATTTTTACAAATATATAAGAAACTAACATTGCAAATTTACACATGACAAAAGAATATATGTAGAATAAAGTAAGGCTGGCTGTAACTAATCAAAAACATCAAACAGGAGGGTTGACAAAGTAAGCAAAGTTTGATAGCATGACTACCCTCAAAGGATACATAATAATACAAATATGGAGGAAAAAATATTGGTAAAAGTGGAAAAAGAAAAAAAAAAAAAAAGAAGGAGGGGATGCACATCAAGATTCACAGATGTATGTGATAGTTGAATTACAATTTGATATATAAAGATAAAAAAGAAGATGCAAATAAATCCTATCATTCTGTAGACTCTAATACATTTAGCAAAGTTTATTTATAGCAATATCTTACGTGAAAATATTGTGTTACATTTTCAGGATACCACGGAAACTCATCATTTATGCCGCCAGGTCATCCATCGCAACCACCTCCCCCAGGAAACATGAATTATGCACCACAATCCTTGCCATATACCCCTCAACATTCCACATTGCCACCTGCACCTATGGTGGCGCAAAGTACCGCAGGAACCGGCTTCCAGCCTTCAATGTCATTTGCACCTTTAGACCAGAGCCACCGTGTTCAGGCACCCCTACCCATGCAACCACCAATACAAGGCACTGTACCCTTGCAGCCTACTGCGGTACCAGCCAGACTCTCAGGAGTACCGCCTCAAAGCAGTGCTGTACCTATGGGAGGTACCACCAGTGGGCAGGCAATGTTCCAACCACAAATTCAGCATGCACCTGCTACTCGGGGAGAACATTTAGGCAGGGAGCAGGACATTACCATTAGTGAGAGTAGGAAGGGCAAGTTGAGGCAGGTGAACGGACCGATCGAAGGACTATTCTGCAATGTACCAGAGCACCATGACTTGGTAAGAAACAAATTGAAAGTACATAACTTAGTTTCACATGGCCATTTCTGATAATAATAATAATAATAGTTCGTCCTTATATAGGGCCTTTTCAGGACCGCAGGCCCTCTCAATGCGCTTTACTGATATGTATTATTACCCCAGCCATGCTTACCTGCACACAATGTATGCACATTCTCCACTCCCTAGGGAGCATTCCAGCCAGTCGCCATTTTACAGTATTCATTTTAAATGTTTCTAGTGTCCTGTTTCATTAAACTTGTTATCAATAACAAGTGTTAAAAGCTACAGATAACTGAAATCATGGAATTTAATTGGCTGAGAGCATAATTGTCATAGAAATTTAGCATTTGTTATTGATAACAAGTTTATGAAACAGGGCCCAGATTTTTTTCAACCTCTAGTGATCTACTATGTAATTTTGTATCTTGTTCTTTGTATTTAGTATATCCAGTATTTCCTATAATGCAATATAGTCACATGTACATGTAGTAATAAGGATATTTATGATTTTAACTGCCATTTGGGACATTATTTTTCTGTGTCTCTTTTTTTTTTACAACAGGAGGATGAAATTGATAGACTTCGCAAGCAACTCGACACGCTGAAGCGATCTAAGGTACATAGTTTTTCCTGTGAAAACCATATGATAGTGGAAATGATTAGTTATGTTTGGTAAATGCACGTACATGTATTATCAAATAATACGGTACACTTCAAAATCTATATTCAAATGTGCTTTTTACAAAATTTGCAAACACAGCTGTCCTTTTGTTTCATACATGACTTCAGCTCATGGAAATTTGAATCCTTGTCCATGGCGTAAATTTTGGTCACGTCTCATTTGTAGCATAACAGCTGCTTAGACATAGTTAGTTCATATATTCTTTCCCCCCATTTTTTATGCCTCCGCTACAAAGTAGCCGGAGGCATTATGTTTTCGGGTTGTCCGTCCGTCCGTACGTACGTACATTCGTACGTCCCGTTCTCGTGATCGCATTATCTCAAGAACCAATTGATGGATTCCCACCAAACTTGGGTCATGTATGTGTCTTGCAAAGCCAATGAACTGATTAGATTTTGGGGTCGCGAGATCCAAGGTCAAAGGTCACAGGGTTCATTATGTATGCAAACATAGTTTGTGATTGCGTTATCTCAAGAACCCATTGATGGATTCCCGCCAAACTTGGGTCATGTATGTATCTTGCAGAGCCAATGAACTGATTAGATTTTGGGGTCGCAAGATCCGAGGTCAAAGGTCACAGGACTCAATATGTATGCAAAAATAGCTTGTGATTGCTTTATCTTAAGAGCCCATTGATGGATTCCCGTCAAACTTGGGTCATGTATTTATCTTGCAGAACCAATGAACTGATTAATTTTGGGGGTAACGAGGTCAAAGGTCACAGGGCTCATTATGTATGCAAAAATAGCTCGCTTCTGTTTTGGTTTGTAAAATTGCTCCATGGCGGAGGCATCATTTTCGACTGCGCGCGGTCGAAGGTCCATCTAGTTTACCCAGGCAAAACATTTGTTGGACTTCAACAGAAATGTTTCTTTTTTCACAAACATTGAACAATATTTATTCAAATTCTTTTGTTTGTGTTTTTTCTATGATGTGGTGATACAGCGAACAGAAAGACAAAGTTCACCTAATACATCAGGAAGAATGTCTAGATTGAGGCATGAACTAATGGTAAGTTAAAACACCTATTTTAGCTATTGATACTTATGACACGTTCCCATTAGAAGGACGTGAATGGATGCATAACCATTGCATGTATATCTTTAGAAATATTAATTTTTATAGTTTTTACTTTTCTTTGAGCATATTTTAGTCTATACATCATCTTCATTTAAAGATGTCTTGTTTACCCAGAGTAGCCTCATCAGTATTAATTTTGTTCTCCCTGAGGGGCCCGTAATCATATTATTACTCCCAGCTTTAGCACAGCTACCGTGATAAGAATAATAGTGAGAGATTATATCTTCTCTATTATTTCTTTATAGTAGTAGTAGCTGTCTGTCGCGAAGCGACAATGACCGCCTTCATTTTCACTTTACAGCTGTTCTCCATACAGCTCGCTGGCCTGCAGCAGTTGTCCAAGTCTTAATTTCAATTTGCCTCCGCTTAAGATTCCGCTTGATCGTGTCCTTGTAGCGAAGCCGTGGACGACCAATCCCTCTTTCGCCAGCGGGTAGTTGCGAGAATAGTACTTGCTTTGATAACCTCTCAGAGGGCATCCTGATGACATGGCCTGTCCATCGTAGGTTCTTCCTGATAAGCAGGTCCTCCATAGAAGGAAGGTTTGCTCGCTCTAGTACCTCTTTGTTGGTCACCTTGTCCTTCCAACTGATTCTCATGATTGCTCGGAGGTGTCTCATCATGAACGCGTGAAGTTTCTTTACTTGACTTTTGTAGAGAGTCCAGCTTTCCGCACCGTATAAGAGAGTTGATAGGACGATAGCCCTGTAGATTTTGCACTTTACTCTTGTTGAGACATGATGGTTGTTCCATAGTCTGTTTCGCAGTCTTCCAAAGGCACTGCTGGCCTTTGACATTCTTTTCACCAGCTCAGAGTCGATGCGTCCGTCTTTGGATATATTGCTGCCGAGGTAAGTGAAGTCATCTACCTGGTTTAGGCCTGTCCCATCCACTAGGATCTCCTCCTCCTCTCGGTGGTCTGTACCTGGTTGGAATAGTACTTCAGTCTTTTTGATGTTTATTTGTAGACCGAACTTCTTTGATGCTGATGAAAATACATCTATAACATGTTGCATCTGCTCTGGTGTATGAGCAACAAGAGCACTGTCATCTGCAAAGAGGAGTTCCCTCACGAGAATCTGTGTAGACTTCGTCTTAGCTTTGAAGTGTGCGACATTGAATAGGTCGGCGTCTTGACATGATTGTATGTATACGCCCTCCTCAATGTCCGCAAAGGCCTCCTCCAGCATCGCCGAGAGAAAGATGGAGAACAGCATAGGGGCCAACACACATCCTTGTTTTACACCGTTACTTACAGGGAAGCTATCGGATGTTTCGCCTGCTTCCTTGACTTTAGCCATCATACCCGTATGTAGGGACTCTATCATTCGGGTGAACTTCTCGGGACATCCATACTTTCGGAGTAGTTGCCAAAGACCTCTCCTACCAACAGTGTCAAAGGCTTTCATGAAATCGACAAAAACTACATAGAGGGATCGGTTGTGCTCAATACACTTCTCCTGTAGTTGTCTGAGGCAGAAGATCATGTCTACTGTGCTCCGGTTGTTCCTAAATCCGCATTGCGTCTCCGGCAATATATCTGGTGTTATGTGGGTGTTATTTCTTTATACTCATTCTAAAACAAAACAAAAGAAGAACATTGACAAAAAACACTGTGTCACACCCTTCAACAAGGCACACAGTGATTTGTCTCTTTTTTATATATATATATGTGAAAAATTTATGAGGGTATACCATGAGCGTTAGCTGACGATCATTCCTATTTGAAAGGAATTATTGGAGGGGGGCTTCAAACTAAAGAAAATTGTTGTTTAGAACATGTTTGAAATACATGAAGTCATGATATTTAATACATTGAGCGATTCCTTGTTTCATGCTGTGGATTGTTTTCAGGTTTACATTTCTTCATTGTTTAACTTGATCCCTCATAGCAGGAGTTCTCGACTTTTTCCTTGACGGTCCTGATGTGATTTCGATTAAAAGATATTAAAAGGGTCCGAAAAATGGGATGCCATTCCCGCAAAAATTCTTTGGGTCATTTGTATACATCAAATGAATTAGAACAATTAACATTACTTAGAATAGTACAATACTCAAACATTACTTAATTTTGGACAATCTACTCCTAAAATTTACATTAATGTCACTTGTTGGTTGTATACTGGAGAAAACAAGGCTTATATCGAGGTCTATATCTGATCTAAGGGGAATTGCAGTTTAAAAAAGTAATAAAAGAAGCAGAGCCTCCTGGGTTGTCCCGGTTGGCATGCCCTGCGGTGCGGATGATGACAGCGGTCTAGACTTTGAGAAGCCCTGCCTCATACATGTAGTATCAATCTCCTCCTCCTTCTATCTATCTTCAGGACAAGCGTGAAGAGCTGGATGCGCTGGACCTGGCAGTGTCCAGGCAACAGGGTGCCCTGAACAGATTGAGAGACGATGATGAAGATCTGAGATACCAGACGGAGGCCAAGCTCAGGGAACTGAAGGACTTAGGCAGGAATGTAGATGAAAGAAGGTCTAGAAGGTATTTAATTCACAGTCTCATTAAGGCCACACAAAGGGCAACAGAAAAAGAGGCTATCATAGAAACGGTCAAACCTGCCTTAGTGGCCACCTCTCTATAGTGGTCATACCATTTTTCTCCAGGGTTGTTGATTTTTTTGATTTTTTTAAAAAAATCAAAAAAATCGGATTTTTTTGATTTAAATCGGATTTTTATGATTTAAATCGGATTTTTTTGATTTTTTTCCAACAAAAAATAATGGTCACACTTAACAAGTTTTAGACTATATTTAAACTGTTTTACACCAATAATAGTGGTCAAGTAGTCTTTTGAACATTGTGTATTGTACTATTTGACACAATAATCCACTTATATACAGGTAATTTTTTTTTATTTTTTTTTATTTATTTGCATTATAGAGAGGGACATTTTATGGAAGCCCAAGTAATGTTATGTATTATGTATACATTTAAACTCTTGAAATTTTTATATCAGTCTGTACGTTAACATCTAATTTGAATGTAATATTTAACCAGATTTGCAATAGGCACTTCCTGATATGCTTGTAACAAAATACACATTTTATGTTTTCATTACAGTGTAACCTCAGTTCCAAATAAAACTTCAATAAATTTCGTTGCAAGATGCAGGATAAGCACCACTGTCCACCACATCATTGATGTGCTGTTTTTTCAAACTATTACATGAACAAGCAAGCACAGCAGTTGTATTGCTGCATACAGTAACACTTGCCCAGCAACTTTCCCATTTTTAAATTCTTACTTATTAAGTATACATGTGTACTTTGAAATTGTGTAATTGAATGTATGGGTATTGATAAGAAAATACACAAGCATGCAAATATACATGTAATTCTTATCAAATGTACACATATGCCTTCAACTTAAGTAATTGAAAGAATGGGTATTAATAGTAACAAGAAGGAGGTACATACAAGTAGTTCAGCTGTTTTGTAAAAGTATCCAAGTTGTGGACTTTGAGCACCTTTGTAGATTTTATATATTATTTTATTGAAGATTTAACAGTTTGGTGTACATACAGAGAGTTATTTATCATTACTTCGTTAGAAACTTGTTGTTTTCATCAGTTTTGCTTGTTTTACAATTTGAAAATAAAACAGTGGTGTTAAATCAGACTCCATGAGGGTGTATCATTCTTTTAAAGTATCTCTAAAGCATGTGGAACAGAAATGAAAATGATTACATTGAAAGTATCTGTTAAGAAGAAGAGAAAATAGAGAAAACTAATTTTTTTCATAAAAGTTGATTTAAATCAGTGATTTTTTTGAAAAAAATCAAGTGATTTAAATCGCGATTTAAATCGTGATTTAAATAGACATGATTTAAATCAAACAACCCTGTTTTTCTCCCTCAAGAAAAATTAATGTATTTGGTAGAATCTGTCAAGAAAGGCCACCTGTCTACCGTGAACACTTTTTCTGTGACCTTGGGTGACCCTGATAGATTGGTTTTTAACTGTAGGAGGTTTTCTTGGCAGGTTCTGTAATATTTGTTTATTTTTAGAAATAGACAGTATACATTTGTACAACTATAAGCAGTACAGTAGGTCTTTATATGTTTTTCTGGAAAGGCAACATTTATGTTTTTTACCTGGGTATGAAGTATTTGTGTGTAACATGGATTCCAAAACAATTATAGATTTCTTCTACTGTGTGAGATATTGGATTTGTGGATAAAGTAACACGTCAATGACATTTTCCTCCAGGGATTTCTTGGAACACCGTCGTCAGTTTGAACCGAGAGCTGAGGACTACGACGCGGTGGACGACCACCAGCGCATGCAGCAGAGTGCGTTCCTTGAAGACGAGATCGAGTGCCTGGAGGACACCATAGCAAAGAGGAGAGCGGAGCTGAGGGAAGCCGATCAGTTACTGCTGCAGTGTCAGACTGACTTACATGAAGCTCAGAATAAGGTGAGTTTGTCTATCAATCGTTGAGCTTTTCCTTTATCTTCCTAGAGAGTACAATCCACCATCTGGTGTATTTTTGCTCTGGTTTGATGGGTCTGGTGTGAGACAAGTCTAATACACATCATACATACGTGATTCTGATGAGTTGAAAGTCAAGTTGCGTTTGATTTTGCAGTTGCATATCATCTCAACTTTTAGAAGTTTGGGTTGTACATGTAGTTTTTCAGATATAGCTGTAAAGTTGCAAGGAAGATCTTATACAGGCAAACATATTCACTTCATCTAGATGCAATAGAACAATGAATATGTACACTCTTCCATCTCTGTTTAATTGAAATATATTGAGCAGAATCTCAGACTGTAAATTGGTTTTTTTCTTTACCCGACTACTAGCAGCCAGGGGATTGACAGTTTTAAGTCCTTTCCGACGGACTTGGTAATGAGGATTAATGCTTTACCAAAGGGCACTGCTCTTCCACTGAGCCATCGCGCCTCCTCAAGTAATAACCATCTTCTCAAGTTTATGATCATCGGTTTTCTTTTCTTTTATTTATTCAGGCTAGTGAAACACTCAGACATTACGACAAGGCAGCTCACGACCTCGCCATGACGAGAGAGGAGAGCGAGGAGCTGGAGCGGAGGTCACACGAGGTCGCTGTGACCCTGGTCCAGGCCCAAGAACGGCTCCTGGTCCTGGAGAAAGAGGTGGAGGAGCTGGAGGAGAAGAGGAGGACTTGTGAGAGGGATGCGGGCGAGATGGAGACCCTGCTCAACGGCAGGGAGATGGAGATGAGAGCAGTGGAAGCTAAGAGAGACCAGAGCAGTAAAAGGTATTGTTTAAATATTGATAAATGAATTGAAAGTGTATGACTGATCAATGGTGTGATAAGATTAAATCACAGAGTAGTACATGTAGAACCTTAAGCATTAGAAGAGACCATAATAGAGAAAAGTCATTAATGGAAGGAAGGGAAGAAGGGTACATTTTGATGAAGATGAATTTCATAAAAGCATGATTCAGTTATCACTGGAAAAGTTTGGTAATATATGACAAGACTGTATGAGTGTCACTCACTTGTGAATTATAGATTGAGATTAATGTCTCATAGTAATTTGTAATTTTCAAGTATTTTAGAAAGGAAGAAAAAATGGATAAGAAGTGAGATAATTCAAAAAACATTAAATGAATATTTTTGCTACCTATACACTTTTGAGTACTTTTACTTTGATCTTGAGATGTAAGCTACTGCCAAGATCAGCATCAGAATGAGCAACTACTGTAATAAATGCAGATGCATTACTAAATAATAATGTAAGGACTCTCACAAGACAAAAGTGGTCTTACATGTTTGATGACTTGAGCTGCACTGTTAGATTTTAATACAACCACAAAATGTCTGCCAAGATGGCTGACATGCAGTCCATGAAACATGCAATTGGACAATAAGTAAGTAACCAATAGAAAAGCTTGTAAAAGATAGAGTGCCATGTGCCATGTGTGCTGGGTTGAATAGCTAAGAGATAAGGAAGAGTGTGTGTGTGGTGCTATGGCAGGTAATCACTATGAATATAACGGACAAAGAAAGCGGACAAAATATACAGTTCCTCAGGTAGACAAAGGAACATCCCTTCACTGCTATTATGTAAAAAGGTGAATATGCATGTGACACCTGTTCTACACATTTTTACGTAATAGCAATGAAGGGATGTTCCTTTGTCTACCTGAGGAACTGTATATTTTGTCCGCTTTCTTTGTCAGTCATGTTCATAGTGAATGTGAATGAGGATGAATGAATAGGGACAGAACAATAAAAGCCAAGAGCTAGCAGACATGAGAGAATGAATGTAGGTCAGAAGTGCGCTGAAGCATAATGGAGTGGAAAGCTAAATTGGATCAGTAAAATTAAAACCTTACAATAATGATAATACAATCAGCATGGGAATTACAAGATGTCTAGAAGTATTCAAGAAGATCAAGTGTCTATCCTGATTTATTTCTGGTTTATGAAGGCTTGAGAGGCTGAAGTCCGAGGTGATCATGGCCGAGCAGAAACTATCAGAGCTCCAGTCCTCGTTGAGAGATGGAGAGAGAGAGCATTCTAACAGGCAGAGTGAACTAGATAGACTACAGGATCAGGTATGATGTGTTAGAATCTGTTTCATGTCACTTTCTGTTGTGAATATCACCCTTACCTGAAGGTAAAAATATTGCAAAGTGAAGAAAGAAAAAAATCCCTGCTTCCTTCTCTAATGTAAACAGGAGAGAATGCATTTTGTTATGCATATGTGTAATCAGAAATTGATTAATGACTTACCATCATACTCATGCATGTTTCAATACATAGACAAAAGTACATGGACGGCACATGAATGAAAAATCTTGTCTCACTTTGTATGAAAAGATGTACAAGACATACTCATGCTACTATTGGCTGTATCAACATCTTGTAGCCATTTTCAATTTTCAATTAAAAGATTTAAAAAAAACTGTCTGGCCATTATCTGTTGGCCCTCCATGTTGATCACAAAAAGAAAAAAAGAAAAAAGGCCAACTTTTCACTTTTTCATCTTCCAGCTTGATGATCAGCAACATGCCCTGGAGAAGGTCAACAGGGAGATAGGGGCCAAGCAGACTGACCTTCGAACTTTGACCTCTGAAACCGACAAACACAGGCAGCAACTTGTTTCAGCACTACAAGAAGGGGAGAGTGAGATATCTGCAACTCAACAAAAGATCAAAGTAAAGAGAACAAATAAATTTGTGTGGCAGATATTTTTTGGCTATATGCTATGTTTCTTCAGTTCTATTCAATTTATGTGAATTACATGTAGTTGGTTCTGTGCGTATGAATTTTATAAATTGAAACATTACCAGGTGGGGTAATAAAGATATAATAAAGATGAGTTGTTTATTGCAGGGTTGAGGAATACACAGTGTGTTTCTTCCATATTTCCCTATGTAGACAATTTTTACCTAGCCTTCCAATTCTCATGTAAACATAGTCATCCAGAAATATATAAGTTGCCTTTTGTAGTTGTAATAAAATAAACATTGACATATTGTCTTGTATGTTCAGAGCCAAATAGATGTTAGCACAGAGTTCAAAACCTTCTGTTTCTCAACAGACAATTTAAACATGGAACAGGGGGGTGTTTCACAAAGATCTTAAGTTGAACTTTACTCTAAGTTGGACTTAAAAATTATGGAGAGCTATTTGTAGTCTTGAAATAAAATATATTCAAAAGCGAAAAAAAGTATTTTAGACTTTTTATAAATTCCTCATCAAGAACATGAAATTTCCTTGATAATAGAAAATATGAATGATTTGAATCAACATTTGATGCCTTTTAAAATAACTTTTACAAAATATTTTCATAGATGCTAACGGCTTTCCATAATTGTTAAGTCCAACTTAGAGATAAGTTCAACTTCGGATCTTTGTGAAACACCCCCCAGTTCTTTGGAAACTTTAATGACTGTGCACCCACGCATTGAAAATTGTGTACTCTTCTTCATGTAGGACACCAAGAACAGTCTAGAGCGGTTGAGACAGCAGCGGCAAGAGACCAGCCAGGCTGTGGATCAACGGCGGGAGGAGCTCTCCCGCCTCCAGACCAGGCTCTCTGAGGCAGAGGGTGCCCACCACGACGTCCAGTCGGCCATCGAGAAGCAGCAGGCGGAGCTGAAGCACACGCTGGAGATGGTGCACATTGAGAAGACAGAGCTGGAGGCGCTGAGGATGCAGCATGAAGCCAAGATGGCGGAGCTGGAGAAGACGCAGCTTGCGGCTCTCCAGGTCAGTATAGTATAGGGATATAACATTGTTCCTTTGATGGTGGTGGTGGTTATTTTACTTGACTGCGAAGAAAGCATAAATGCTTGTTAGTAAGCAACCAGACGGCCGACGGCTTTAGGTCCTCGCCGAGGGACCTGGTAATGAGGATTAATGCCTTACCAAAGGGCACTAGCGCATCCGCTTGGTTTCGAACCCAGGTCACAGGATCACGAGACTACTACTCTACCAACTGAGCTATCGCGCCTCCATATCCCTAACTGTAATCCTTATCCTGACTCTATAACTTTCCTGAAATTAAATCAAAGCTTCCTATCTAAATTTAGCCCAAACCAATACTGCATGTAACATTTATCCTAAATATGAAAGGAAAATATTAATACTTCTCTACACCTGCATCAAGAACAATTTGTTTTTTTTCTGCTGCTGCTACTATAGTTGCTTAATGTTAATCGATAATAGCCATTTAACCAACAACTATACCAGCATTAGCCAAAAAAATAATATTCATGTAAATCAGATTCTAATCTTATGTTTTGCAGCTACAGTTGTCTAGTACATTTTCACTTTATTTCACATCTGTATTATGTATAGAATGCCCTGTAGCATTGAAAATATTTATTGTACCTCACAAAAGTATTCAACAAACTTGAGCAATGTTTGAAACAGGGTCTAATTCCCAGTTTGTCTAATGCCCATTTTGTGTATACTATCCAAATGAGTTAGTAGACAAAATGAGCATTAGACAAATTGGGAATTGCACCAACTGGTTATAAGATTGAATGAACAACAGACCAAATGGGTAGTAGGTACATGTAGACTTATTAGAGCTTATGGAAATTAGACCAAATGGCTATCAGGCTAAATGGTCATTAGGCAAAATGATTATTAGACCATGTGGATAGTAGACAGGCTAGGTGTGGACCGAACAGCAATTCGCCATCAGTTCTTACAGGGTCAGTACACAGAAGTAGAATGTTGGTGACTTTAAAGGGGCTGTAGCATGGCAAATACTGGTTAAAGGGAAAGTCCACCCTGAAATTAAGTTGGGTTTAATAAAAGCAGAAGAATGAGAGAAACATATCAGTGAAGGTTTGACGAAAATCCATCAAAGGATAACGAAGTTATGAATTTTTAAATTTTTAATTTTGTGACGTCACTTCCGAGCTGCTCTTCCATATGTTGTGTACTGTAATTTCCATAAATTGCCCCCTTTTCATGGTTCTTGATGAAGGAATGGATCTATTTCATAGAGGCGTGTATAAAAGCATGTGTCTGATAA
This sequence comes from Strongylocentrotus droebachiensis, assembly GCA_035222895.1. Lineage (NCBI taxonomy): Eukaryota > Metazoa > Echinodermata > Echinoidea > Camarodonta > Strongylocentrotidae > Strongylocentrotus > Strongylocentrotus droebachiensis. The sequence goes on from JAVYIG010008076.1 coordinate 55,911, forward strand.
TATATCGAATGCACAGGTAAAATAATTATTATTTTTCTGAGAAAATGGCAATTTATGGAATTTACAGTACACAACGTATAGGAGAGCAGCTCGCATGTGACGTCACAAAATTAAAACTTTAAAAATTCATAACTTTTGTATCCTTTGTCGGATTTTCGTCAAACCTTCACTGATATGTTTCTCTCACTGTTCTGCTTTTATTAAACCCAACTTAATTTCAGGGTGGACTTTCCCTTTAACGCCATCTACAACTTCTTTTGGACAACTACACGTAAACGAATGGACTTCATTAACTGGGTCAGCGCGCTAGCATTCGCACAACAGATCAAAGTTATCCTCACTATTCGGTTTCTCATGTTGCACCCACGTGGATACGTAGGCCTACTGCGGCCTCGTCGTCCGTAGTTGTATTATACCTGATTGGCCCCAAGTCAGGCCACGGGAAGGACACGTAGTCGCGTCATGCTACAGCCCCTTTAATTTTTTTTTACTTCATTCCAGGAGAAAGCATCCCTGGAGAAGCTCAAGGAGGACAGTCAGAGGAACCGGACCGGCGCAGAGCTGATGAGGGAGGAGACAAGACGAGCCAAGGAGGAGCGAGAGCGCATCCTCTCAGAGAAGCGTTCCCTGGAGGAGAGCATTGAAGGTCTAACGCAGGAGGAGAGTGCTCTTAAACAGGGATGCAACTCACTGGAAGTTAAACTCAGCCATCTCAAGACGTAAGTAGCTCAACATTTCACTACAAAGACATCTTTGACATGAAAGATAGTGAATTTTATAAGTTCGGTGATCCACTTCATGTATTTTGTGGGAAGAAACTTTTGCAATTGCAGACCATTCATAAAATTTGCATGAGTTTCATGCAAGAGCTTAAAGTATTTAAATCAACTTCTCTGTGTGTTAGTTTATCAGATGTACAACCTGTGCCAGCACTAATTTATTGTTTTTTTTTTTGTATTTGTTATTTATACCTACATTTGAAAAAAAGAATGATCTTGAAATAGAAAAAGGTTGAAAATAGTACCTCACTCTTATTTTAGATAACAGTCCTTATTAACACATTTATTGAAATTTCATCTCGATAATTGTTTCTCAAGGGCTTCCTAAATTAGTTTTGTAATACTGAATTGAAAATCTATACATCTACATGTACATGTATATTTAATTGCACCTATTTTGTCTGTATACTACAAGTAGTACCTGTACTACAAGTATGTAATCATTAATAATAGTGTGTTTACATTTTGCTTGTTAGATTGACGAAACCTGTGTTTGTCTTTGTAGGCGCTACTTTTCCTTTTGCATTTTTCCTTTCTAAAAATGTCCTCTAATATGTATGTTGTTTCAATGTTCCAGAACTCATGGGAGCACCCTAGAATCCTTGCATCTCAATCAAGACAAACTGGAAGGCATCCAACAAGACCTAGTTGCCATGGAAACAGACCTGGAGGACACCAAGAGAAGAAAGTCTGAAGCAATGAGGGAGCTACAGAACCTTAAACAGCATGTCAAAGGTTAGGATCTATTTCCTATGATAGAATTGTATTTACATACATTCAAATATATCTATGTCTATCTACATATGTATGTCCCATAGCTTGGAGGCTGTTGGGGCAACAATGAAATGGACCTCGAGACACATGTTCTCCATAATTTCATGTCTTCAGTTGTTCTAGTTAGCTGCTCAAATGACATTACCGCCCACTGCTTGATGTTATCAGTCCATGTCCTAGTTGGTCTGCCCCTCTTTCTTCTCCCATCAGTTCTTCTTTGCAAAATAATGTTTGCCAAGCTATTCTTCCATCTAGTTACATGCCCATCACCTTTGTGATGAGGTGATAATCTTCCCCTATATAACTCTCCATTATCTCTCTCACTTTCTTGTTGGACGTATGCGAAATGTAGCCTTCTTTTAAATTCATCACAAAAGCATTGATTTATTTTTGTAGTACTTTCCTGCTACATGTATATGCAAAATGTGCTGAAGATATTGCCACGCATACAGATGTTGCTTGTTGAGCTCTTGGTTTTATCTTCTTCCTTTTTCTTTTTCTTTTCTTCTCATATCAGAGGCCAAGTCTAGCCTGAAGCATACAAATTCAGATCTACAAGGGGCAGGCAGTCAGCAGGGACGGTTACAAGAGGTATGTTTGTACATTATTGTAGGTTGGTCTAGCGGTAATGTCCTTGGTATGGTCAATTCTCTGACTCAGACAAACTGTCTCAGCTGAAACTGATTCATGTCTTTTGGATGGTGATGTTAAAGGTCTGTTCCAAGACGATAATAATCATATCTGATTGATAAACGTCTGTAAAAACCCAAATTACACTTTATTCATGATAATGTCACTCTATGTTAAGTCACAGTGAATTTGGAGTATGGCTCTCTGAAAAAGATAAAGATAAGTACACATATAACAGGAACTCAGGCATGTTGTATTAAACATACCACTGATGGTAACTTTGCCATAAGTAAATAGCTGCTTTGGCAACATCACTCAACAGCCAATCAAAACAAGGTTTCCACAGAAGTTACCATTGATGGCGAAACTCCCATCAATGGTAATGCACTGGGGCCCAAGTCCCAGGGTCTTATCAATTGAAGCATTGTAAAAAGTGATGTTACCAAATGATTCAATTATCTAACAATATGCTTGTTCTTGTAAAGGGATGTTATAACAATTACTTGAACTGATTTGGATCTTGTATTAGCACTGCAAAAGAATTTTACATTCAGACAATAGCAAATTGAGCCTCTTTCATCGTTAAATGCATTTAGATGTATCTAGACCTCATCCTTACATTTAAATGTCATCTCTGAATACTAAGCCTGAGATAACAGGTCTTGTAATGTATTGAAACTGTGTCTTCTACCAAAATGAAATTATAGTAAACATGTAAAAATGTAATTGAATGTAATTTTCATATATTAGGAAATACAGGAACTTGTGAAGCAGAAGGTGCAGCTCTCTTCCCAGTTAGATCAGCTCTCTGAGGTCCTGGACCAGCATCGTCGGACCCTGGAACAGTGCGAACAGCAGGAGAGAACCAAACAGGAAGCCCTGGGTATGATGGGAAGGGAGCTGGAAGAGAAGAGAAGAGAGCTTGAGGGACGTCAGAGAGATCTGGAGAAGGTGGCCGAGAGGGTCGCACTGGAGGAGGACAGACTTTCAAAGGTGACCTGATTTATGATATGCTATACATTCCAACCTGTATATAAAGGCCAGCAAAAATATACTTCAAAAATGGCCTTCGAGACCAGGGCCCCATCTTATAGAGAGTTGATATCAATCGCAAGTTATTTGCGATTGATATCAATTGCAACTATGTACATGAGAGAAAGGAGACTGAAAACTCGTGATTGATTGGAGGACGTGCAATGGAATAGATCGATCGCAACTCTTTATAAGATGGGGCCAGTTGTTTTGCACATATCCCTCCCCAGACCTGTGTTTAGTGGCCTTTACAGACAGTTGGATAGTGGAATGTATGAATAATGTTAGTGAACAAATTATGGATGTTTTATGCATAGCAGAAATGGAAAAGACCCAATTTGCTTCTAGTCTGTGGTAGACATGTGACTGCGATTTACAGCTGATTGGGCATTTTCTGACAACACCCACTAATTTTTCTGTATAACTATGCACCAATCAGGACCTCAATAAGAAAGAATCTAAATTTTGGTCATCTTGCCTAATATTGTTATAAATTTCCCCAATGTAGTCTTTAGAGTCTGGTCCAAGGGTGTGTTTTAGCATTTTAAGTTAAAATCTGAAGTATGTCTGACAATCTCTACACCCGTCACAAATATACCTTATTTCAGTAGCCTTACAGATTTCTGTGCAGACAGCTAGACATCATGAGATGGGGAGAGCATGTGACGTTGATCTCGACAGAGGCTGTTGTTTGAAACTTGTATCAATATGAATATCTTATCTCAGTTATGTCCTAGACTTTTAACTTTTACTCAATGGTCTTCCAGGTTTCCAGGCAGACTGCTAGAGATCAGCAGACGATAAGAACTCAGCAGAAAGACTCCATCCAGTCTAGGTTACATCAGAATCAACAAGATCTTGTTCAGTATGACAAACTGAAGAATAGGATTCAAGGTCTTGACCTGAGGATTTTGTTTGAAAATTATTTATCAATTATGTCCTAACCTTTTACGTTTACTCAACGGTCTTTCCAGGTTTCCAGGCAGACTTCTAGAGATCAGGAGACGGTAAGAGCTCAGCTCGAGCACCGACATAGAGAGCTAGAGACGCTGACTCAGCAGAAAGACTCCATTCAGTCTAGGTTGCATCAGAATCAAGGAGATATTGTTCAGTATGATGAACTGAAGAACAGGATTCAAGAGCTTGGTAGGTACTAGGCTTAGGGAAGGCAACTTTATTATCACTCGCGTTCGTCCAGGTTCAGGACGATCGCGTCCCCTCCTTTGTTAGCAGAACGCGACTGTCCTATACGCGTAAGGTATGGGGGATTAAAACCTTCTCCATTCATCGCGTACCCTCCTTTGTTTAGAGAACGCGAGCGTCCCAAACGCGTACCCAATGAAAGGGGCAAGAATGGGGGGATTATCTTACATAATATTACATAATTCTTGAGAGGAATAGGGTTTCTATTTGTCGCGCTAAGAGGGGCAAGAACTCGTTTAATCACCTTGCCAGTAAAATTCCTTCCTTTCAGCGATCGTATTCCCCATTTTAAATGAAATGTAAATGAAATGAAAATTGTGTGAATCGCAATCAATGCAGAGGTCCGTTGTTTGAGGTTGAGAGAGAGAGGGAGAGAGAGGTAGAGGGGACGTAGACATGCATGTTTTGTTTTTTGAAATATTTACTCTACGAGACTGTTATGTATTTTTATATGTCATCTATTTTGGACGTTTGGTCTTATGAAAACTGATTTTGAATGAATGATACTACGCCGCGGCCGCCTTGTAGCGACCAGCAGCGCTAGAACAATTTCTAATTTGCATACCCTGTGCCGCCCATTGAGCTGGGAAGGGTAATAGACATTCTGACATTTCTATCGATCTTTTCGTGGGTGCAATGAAAAGGCACAAATGAAGTAGAAAGTTGGATTGATAACCGTATCTTGGAAATGTTGTAATCAACACCCAAGTTCAGACAGACCGCGATATTTACGATTGTCAGCCTACGCCTTTGTTCTGAGAGCGCCGACTTGTGGCGGGAATGTCATAATAAATCTGTCATTATTTGTATGTCGTTGTTGCGACTGGACAATGGTGAGGAGAATTTTTGTTCCGATAACAAGAACAGATCCAACAATTCCCCTTTTTAATTCGGGAATACACCTTGAAACTCTCTCTCTCTCGATAGTAGTAATCCATCTGTATCTCAAATCAACACTATTTCCTTTCTTATCTGTTATCTTTCTCTCCAGGCCCTCTCTACGACCCTTTTTTTGTTAGCCCTCTCTCCCTCTCTCTCATCCAGTCACCTTTCTAATCTTTCTCTACCACTATCTCTCTACCTCTAACCACTATCTCTCTTTCTTTAATCAACACTTTCTTTAGCTATATAGTGCGTCCCATGAGAAAACGAAACGGGAGAATTATCGATGTTTTATGATAACTTAATCAAAATTATAATAAATATAAGACACATATTTGTACAGGAATAACAAAGTTCCGTTTGTTTAAAGTAATGCTTGCATTTCCATAATTTCCATAACTCTGTTGCTACGGCAGGCAGCCAGTGAAAACGAATTCGTTTAATCAAATTATGGAAGTGCAAGCATTACTTTAAACAAACAGAAATTTGTTATTCCTGGCTCATTTTTCCTGATTGAGCCGAGGTTTAATTTATGAAAGGGCAGAAAGTGAACTTACCAAAGGATCATGTCTTCAAATTGTTTTTTAATCGCTCATTCGTGAAATATGCATTATATGAGTTGCATCAAATGAAAGAAGAGGATCTAAGCTTTACAAATATGTGTCATTTATTCATTATAACTATTGTCGATTGCTTATCTGAAATGAGGCGTCATGTCAATCAACACCAAAGTTCCAAAACATCGCGTATATTTAACATCGTTACGCGCCTTTGTTCTGAGAGCGGGAATGTCATAATAAATCTGTCATTCTTTGTTTCCCGTTGTGACTAGACTACGATAAAGAGCAATGCCATGTGGCATGAGAACAGCATTGTTCAATTATTAGAGCATATACGGACCATTTAGATTGAAAATAAGAAATAGAACTCTTTTTACTTCTCGTAAATATACAGAGGATTAAAATAAGAATTTCAACATCCATCATCTTTTGCATCCTCTTTCTTTGTCCTCGTTCTTTCCAATTCCCCTCTCACTCGGTCTTTCTCTCTCCCACTCTCCAATGATCTATGACATTCTCTGTTTTGTTTTAGAATAAATATGCACACCCTCCCCAATTTCAATTCAATTCCGAGAAAAAAATATATGATGAAATTAAGTTTGTATTTAATTGAAGAAAAAAAGAAGAACAAAAAAAACATTATTTAAAAGACTAGATGGAATTAAAAAATTAGAGGGGGCAGATAAAGTAGGTGAAGGAAAAAATATTGAATTTCAAGATAAAGAAATCGGGAGACGTATTAAAGAATGAATTCGCAGTCTTGAACACAATTCAAATTTTTAATTTCAATGAAATTCTGAAAAACGATATAATAACGTTATCATCATTAATCATTGAAAACAAAATCTAAGAGATGGAATTACAAAATTAGATGAAGTAAGTGATGAACAAGGGCGTACGCAGGATTTTTTCGCAGGGGGGGGGGGGGGGTTAAATTGCGCCGAAAATTTTGTACTGACAGGCAGGGGAGGGGGTAAGAGCACTTTTTGTTTTGGTCCAGGAAATGATGTTTTTGGGGTCACCCATAAGCACACACACAAAAATGAGGGGGGGGGGGTTCCCCCTTCCCCCTCACTGCGTACGCGCCTGGTGATGAAGATATAAATAAAGAAATATTAGAGTTCAAGAAGAAAGAAAGGATCGGGAGACGGAAAAATGGCAGCCGCAGGTAAAAAGGGCGACTAAATAAATACGAAAATGCATTGTACAAAATAAAATTCAAGAAAAGGGAAAAGTAAAACCAACAGGAAGGCAAAGATAGATCCACAACTTCACTTCACTCATTCTGGAACATTTCATCACTATCTATTATTTATTTGAGAAACCAACTGCAACTACCAACTACGATCGAGTGAGCCATCACTCATCACGTGGCCTTTGTCGATGATCTAATCTTTTCAAAATGCTAATGTCTCCCTTACCTTTGTTCAGCTCCGATCCCTTCTTGGCGGCCTAGCCCTTTCATGTTTGCGCGCTCTCCATCATACATTTCCCTCTCTTTCTCTCTCTCTCTCTTGCGCTGTCTCTTTCGTGAAGTTATCTCCTCCTCCCCCCCCCCCCCCCCCCCCCCCCTCCCCCCTGAAAAGATGAGCGTGGGAAAACCTCTCTCTCGCTCTCTTCTCTGTCACATTCACTTGAGTTCATTCACTCGGCCCATAAATGGCTTTGTTTTTGTTTACATTAGCTCAGAGGCGGCTTCATAAGTCATGAATGAACTGACCAGTATGTCTGGTTACTAAGCAACTATGCAGTCAATCAAAATGTTCAAATTCATTTGTGGCTGCATGTTTTCATATCGGGCAATAAAAAAAGCTCAAAATTTTGATATTTAACAATTATATAGTGAGATCCTACTCAAACTCGTGAATTTCTCATTTTTAAAGAACAATTTCCAGCAAATTAAAAATATGAACTGGCCATGTTAATGACGCGGGCGTACAAACACTTCGACAGCTCTTCTTATTTTTGGTGTCTCGGAGTCGACGGGTGTATATGTCATTTTGAGACAGAGAATTTGAGTACTGCAATTTTGTGAAAATAAGAAAATGCAATATTGTTTTTAATATAAGGAAAATAATTACAGCTTTAAATACATGACTTGGTCTAGCTCGATAAAAATCCAAACAACTATGATCATATTCATTTTTTTCTCTTTGTAACATTGGATAACAAATGTCACAAATTCCAACATACTATAAATATTGATAATTTAGATTATTTAGTGCAAGGGTAAATATGACAATGACCCGGAACATAATAAAGGGATAACAATTAATCAAATTACTCTTAATTAATACTTGTAAACGTTTTTTTTTTTTTTTTTTTTTTTTAGGGGGGCGGGGTCAAATTTTCCCTAGTGTCGCGCCACGCCTTTTTAATTTCTTGGCGAGAGGCCTGATTATGCATAGAATAAAAAAAATCAACAAAAGGGAAAAGTAAAACAACAGGGAGGCAAAGTTACATCTACATCTTCACTTGTAAGTAGTACATGCAATGTAAATCCTAATTTTGATTTCTATATTTATTTTGTAAAAACACTGAATTTTCTGCTGTGATTTTACATAAAACTCAGACTTCACAGAGCTGCCAAGCAGAACGTTTTTAACGTATTTATACGGTTTTTTTAAGTTTGGCTGTGCGAACGTGGCTACAGGTTGGCTGTGAGAACGAGCGTATGCATAGTTGTGCCAATGTTTCTTGTTGGCAATTCCTGTGGCGCGCACGCATGCACATTACACACAACACAGGGGATGTACACCACTCAAAGACGTGCGCATTACCCCAGGCAATGCATACACACACACATGCATCCGATCGTGATATCAAACCAGCATCCACAACACACGCAAATTACATATCAGTGCACTGCACTACATACAGCGTCACTCACTAGTACAAGGAAATCCCGATGTAACTTCCAAAAATCCACCCCAAAAGCCAAATTTTGCTGTCAAAAGTGCGGAATCGGAGCCATATTTCCAAAGCATGCGGTGGCTTAGCCAAGTTTTAAAAACGGCTTCGCCAAAAAAAGCGCTTAAAATCAAGAAATCAGGGATTTTGTAACGATTTGTTCCGCTTATCGCAAGCACCCTTCGAGGGCCTTCGAGTGTGGTGCGTCTTTACCAGCGCTGTCGGGCTCAGATCACGTGACCGCATTTTAGGGGGCTATCCACATGTTGTGATTTGCGCAAATTGCTGATCCACGCAATGCAGTACTGATTAATAGGTTGGGGAATACAGACACTACTAAATATGATTTATATATTTGCAGTGTCGCACAAGAAGCTTTTACTCATATGCAGCTGTATGTAGAAAGACTTGAGGCGTTGCTGGTTAGGTTTATTATTTTAGCGCGCGACACATTTTTGGGACAAATTATTATCAATCAACCCGGGGGATTGCAGCTCTAGCTCTGCTTTCAAGACTGAAAATTCATCTATGAAAATCTACTATCGTATTCTAAACGCGAGCTAGACGGGTGCAACTATTGTCAGGGAACACCAGATTAACGCGTTCTAGACGGGTCAGCTATTGTCAGGGGACGCCAGATTAGAAAGGATTAGAGAGGGGCTGGATAGCGGTGAGGTTGATTGACAGCGGTCCTAGCGGACGGGATGGCTTCTTTTCTGGCTGCCTGCTCTATTGTCCAACATACAACAATAGACGCGAGCAAGGGACGCCAAGGGACCGCCAGCGTACAATACGCGTCCGGGAACGGGGGATTAAGAGATAAGTAGGCGTCCCGAACCCGGACGAACGCGAGTGATAATAAAGTTGCCTTCCCTTACAGGAGGTGATCCAACATGTTGCTCCAGTGACAATTACTCCTTTGTTTTCGTCATTTATTTTTAATTAAAGATACAGAGCTAGGATTAGGGTTGCAAGTGTTAAGGTTAAGAGTAGGGTTAGAGACGGGTCATTGCAGGGTTAGGATTAATTTAGGGGCGGGTTAGTTAGGACTACAGTTAGATATTGTGTGTGGTTTAGGGTTTAAGTTATGAATTACATGTAGGGTTAGGTTTATGGTTAGGGACAGGTTAGGGCAGTATTAGGATTACGGTTGGATATCGTGTGTGGTTTAGGGTTTAAGTTATGAATTAGGGTAAGGGTTAGATTTATGGTTGGGGACAGTTAAGTTAGGGTCAGGTTAGGGCAGTGCTAGGATTAGGGTTGGGTATCGTGTGTGGCTTAAGCTGTAAGTTATAAATGCAGTTAGTGTAGGTAACAGAGTCGTAGCAATTGCTGCCGGAGCATGTGTCCTATAGAAAAAGTCGTTGATCTGTTTAACATTCAGTTACAATATCATAACATTACTTTGAGTTACAAATGAAACTGTTCAGATGTTTAGATTGGTTGTTAGCTGCAATCTGTTATCTTTTGTAAACAAAGGAATATATACTTGCACAAAGAAAATCTCCATTCCATGCTCAGGAAGAGATTACAATTATAACCTATTACATTGTGCTTTTATCTCTTTATTTGTCAGAAAATGAAATTTCAGATCAACGAGAGAAAGGAGAGAAGTTAACAGATGAACTTGAAGCGGCAAGATTGAGAGTAGCCTCACTTCAAGAGGTAAGATGTTTTTGGTAAATGGTTGTTTTTGCAACAACAACAAAATACTTTAATCCAATGAACTCGTACATAAATCTTTTGATACAAGAACAACACAAGACTTTATTTAACACATTTCTTCCCAATTTCCCTTTTGCTACCAAAACTTACATACATGTAAGCTTTAATCCTGAAAGGCAGCAGAATTTGGAAAGCATCTTCATTGATGATTGAACACCTGTCCTTAACTTTAAATGCAAATGCCTTAACCACAGGCATACAACTAAAAAAAATGTTGTATTGACCTTTAGGTGCCAAAACATGAGTCGGTCGGTCAGAAAAAAAAATTCTCCCTCTTTGGGCTGATATTTCTCTGTTTAAAATTCTTTAATACATATTTTTTTATTCATTAAACATTTTTTTCTCTAAAAAAAACGGTTAAAAAAATAAAACATTTTTAAAAAGCCGACCGTAAATTTCAAGATTTTTGGATCGGTCGCAAAGGGCAATACAACATCTTTTTGTTTACGCCTAGTGTCAACAATCTTTGCTTTTAGTGGCATGATCAACAAGTTTGTCACGTTCCAAAAGTCATCCTTTTGTTCTTGTTGTTGTTTTTGTATGGTGATACAGGAGAAAGAGGCGATAAAGAGAGAGAAGAACCACTCAGATCAAGAAAATGAACAGATAAGAATGAAATGGAGCAATGCTCGAAAGGTAATGACTTGACATTTATGTGTCGCTTTTTTTAAATATTGCTGTATTGATTTCTTATGCATTTTAGTACGACCACAATTCATTAGATGCTGCTTATAAGTATCTGCTTGCATGGTGATGTAGGTAAACAGTAGGTTTACGGTTGCAACATGTGAGAGAGGAGGAGGACTGGGAGTCCTGAAAAGGACTGTCAGTAATCTTTCTTTCTTGAGTTCTTGAATTCATTAATCAGTACACTTTAATATTTAACAATCTGACAGTCAAATGTTTAGTTTATGAATAAACCTTTACATTCTTTAGATTCTTATCAAAGGGTCTGAAACATAATTGGTCTAGTAAAGCAAATGATGTTTATTCCACACGTGATAAACGTTTGCAAACATTTCTTCCATCTTTGTTAATTTGACTGAATGAATGAGTAAAAACAATCTGAAATCCGTTACGCAAACTGCGCAAGGTGCTGAGAGTTTACATGAAAAATATAATCTATATTTAAATGTGAATTGCAATACAGATTACACAAACAATATTATTAAGAGTAAAACTGAGTACATCAAAAAACAAAGTTGACATAAAATTACAATTAGGAAATATACATGAATAACATAGATGAAATGTGGAAATATTAAATTAATTCAAAGCAGTTTTGAACAGGTGAGTTTTAAGACTTGAATGAGTTTAAAGTCGCTGGGCAGTTGATGGGCGCAACCAAGCACTTTGCAATGTCTGACCATGGCCAACCATGACGTTGTGCTTAAGTTCTTCCTCTAGTTTACATTTCTCACTTTCTCTTCCACCCAGTCTGCATGAGCAATGTTCAATTGTAGCTTACAATTTTTTTATCCACAGGATTTTAGAGCCGAGCACAGGAAGCTGACTCAGGAGATTGAAACTCTGAAGGTGAGGCTGGAGGAGGAGTCTAAGCATGCTAGCAGGATGAGCAAAGAGGTGGAGAATTGGAAACAAGAATACCTCATCACCAAACAACAGGTAAAGTCAAACCTGCTTAAACAATCACCTGTATAGAAAGACCACCTCTCTGTGGAGGTGTCGTAGTTGGGTGTTGTAATCACCTGACTTGAATTGCAATGGTCCTTGGTTCAAGCCCTGGCACAGCACTTAAGTTTTTGAGCAAGGCATTTTATCTACATTTTGCTTCTCTCCATCAAAGTGTTAATCGGGTACCTGGTAGGATGTGAACTTCATTGTGGTTGAATTAGCATGTGCGTGCCCGTTAATAGGAGACTAGCTGGTATGCTCCCCAGGGAGTGGAGAATGTGCACTATAATGTGCAGGATAGTGATTGAATCCAGTGACCGGGTAATAATAATACTGTAAGCGCTTTGTTCAATTAATGATAAAGTGCTATATATGAAACCGTTATTGAAAAAACTATGATTTATGTTCTGAGCTCGAAGGTTGTTAACTCTGTTTTTTAATTGTACGAATCCTCACCCTTCTGCCATTTGTCTGTAATTAAAGACAACTTTTTTTCTCCCATGAGCAGTCTTTAAATACACTGCACATGTTTGAAGACCACCTGTCTATAAAGACCAATTTTCTTGATTCCCTTGAGCAGTCTTTATATACAGGTTTCACTGTATTTGCTCTGTTTTTATGTCATTGCAAAAGATAAAAGCAACTGTTAATTTGGTATTCAAACCCCTGTCTCAAGTACATTTACATGTAGGGTAATAATGATGATGATATTCCATCTAAATGCAACACTTGAGTCAATGTCTCTAATCGCTTACAAGGGAATTTTGATTCTACATACCACTGGAGTGAAAAAAAGTGAAAATGACAGTTTCTGCAAGATACAGGTCTATCTTGATTCAAAGAAAACTTCAAACCTATTTTAAAGGTTGGATTGCTCTTTCACTTTCACATATTACAGTATGTAGGTATCATCTCTACATGTAAGTTTCTTTGTAATTCCATAAGTTTTATCCTGTTTAACCCATGACATTTGACCTTTTGTAGCTTCTTATCTGTTTTCTGTTTCTACCTTTCTCAAGCTCAGACGAGGGTCAACGAGGGCTTGCGCACCCTGGAGATGTCATTAAACGGCTGTTTCCCAACCATTTCTAGATTTTTTATCCCAGTCTCTCTTTTCACTTTCTCCAGCTCCATACCCACAAGGAGCTAATGGACCAGGAGAACAAGCTTGACTCCCAGCTCCAGCATCTGAAGGAGGAGATCCACACAGAGGTCAACGAGGGCTTGCGCACCCTGGAGATGTCTCGCTTAGAGGTCCTTGATGAGCTCCAGGAGGTCCACCACCAGAAGGCTGAGATCAGCAAGAAATTGACATCCTTCAAGCAGGTAATAGAGGACACTTCTCAATTTCCACAACCAGAATCTTCTGAATTGGCAGTAATAGCAATTGTTTGTTGCAAGAAATTTGTGAATTGCAAATATTTAGGGTTTAGATGTATCTTCAACAATATAACTTTAAAAAAAGAAGAAAGACACTTAATGTAAAGTCCAGAATACAGCAGGTTGGGCTAGGATTGATTTTAAGGTTTGACTATGATGCCTCTAAAAAAAAAAAATTTAAATGTGTCACATACTATGTCATTAATTTGCTTGATCTTGTTCATGAATATGTTAGCTATTCAAACAATATTCAAGCAGAATTGCACATGAACTGTGCAATAAAGTATACATTGGCCAATGAGACATGCACAGTTTACATAGATTTTGATATGATTTGATGTTCTGTGTACCCTAATTTTTTTTACTTTTCCAGGTTAAAATGTCAGAGATTAGTGCTCAAAAGGAGAACAGTAAACGAAAGCATATTGACTTGGAGTTTCAGCTGCAACAGGAGCAGGATTTACTCAAGGTATGTTTATAATGTCGTATTTGATCCATGGGTTTATTTCTGGAATAAATCATATTCAAGATTAATAAATTTCCAGGTAACAACATTCATTATATGTCTGTGTGTATATATATGTTGCCCATAAAGGTTACCAAAGGAATTCAATTCAGAAAGTACATTTTATGTTGTAGCAATGATTGCTATTTGGCATTACGTCTTATCTTGTCAATTTTCTAACTCCTTTCCAATGCTCATTTTCTCTGGCACTTTGATGGTTCTCAGGGACTTTCCCTAAGTAATTGTATGATTAATAGACTTAAAAGAACTGTGAAAATGTCCCGTTTTATAGTACAGACTTTGCCAAATTGGAAACTTCTATATGTAAAAATTGTCTATCTTCTTTTATCCATCAAGCTGAGACTTGAGCAGCAGATGTCTCGTCAGTCGGAGGTTCTGGCCGGGATCAAGCAGAAGTCAGAATCCACCATCCAGTCGTTACGTCACAAGCTGAACCACCTCGAAGAGCTAGTCACCAGCAGCTCTTCCCACACTCGGAGTCTGAGAGTAAGCCAGAGCATCGTTCAGAGACACAACGTCAACCGGAACATTGATCTGGTTCCACTCCAGAATGAAGGTGACGAGAGTCAAGGAGTGGTGGATAGCGGTTTGGATCCAGGCTTGAATTACAAACAGAATGTGGAGGTACAGTATGAAAGACGTATTACCTCAAGGACTAGACAATTTGAAATGCGACATGAAAACGGTGCTTCAGGGGATGTTGGTGAAAGAGGACAAGGCGGGGTCGACCAGATGGACGAGGGAGCCCTTTCCATTAATGAACTTCGAAATCAAGATGGCGACTTGCAAAGGCATCCCTCCCTTCATGGTGAGGATGGTCTTGCTGGAAATGGTGACCAAGGAAATAGGAGCAGTCGTCCGAAGGGGATCCTCAAGCGTAAGACACCCTTGCAGGAAGAAGGAGGTACTCTAACAGATCACGAGGAAAGAAAGAGGGGTACTTCTGGTCTTGATGGAGAGAGAAGTCGACGAAGGTCCGAAGAAGTGGCAGGATCGGAGAGTGAGGTATGTGTATGTTTTTATGCCTCCGCTACAAAGTAGCCGGAGGCATTATGTTTTCGGGTTGTCCGTCCGTCCGTTCGTCCGTCCATACGTCCCGTTCTCGTGATCACGTTATCTCAAGAACCAATTGATGGATTCCCGCCAAACTTGGGTCATGTATGTATCTTGCAGAGCCAATGAACTGATTAGATTTTGAGGTTGCGAGATCCAAGGTCAAAGGTCACAGGGCTCATTATGTATGCAAAACTAGCTTGTGATCGCATTATCTCAAGAACCCATTGATGGATTCCCGCCAAACTTGGGTCATGTATGTATCTTGCTGAGCCAATGAACTGATTAGATTTTGAGGTCGCGAGATCCAAGTTCAAAGGTCACAGGGCTCATTATGTATGCAAAAATAGCTCGTGAACGCGTTATCTCAAGAACCCTACGATGGATTCCTGCCAAACTTGGGTCATGTATTTATCTTGCAGAGCCAGTGAATTGATAAGATTTTGGGGTAACGAGGTCAAATGTCAAAGGTCACAGGGCTCATGTATGCAAAAATAGCTCGCTTCTGATTTGGTTTGTAAAATTGCTCCATGGCGGAGGCATCATTTTCGACTGCGCGCGGTCGAAGGTCCATCTAGTTTTCTTATCTAATCATAATGCTCTATGACATGAAGTCAGTCATATGAGAGCTTATTGAAAAGCCACAGCACTGAAAACTTGTATTTTTTTTATTTTTTTTGTAAAACCATAGCAATTCAGAGTTATCTTATTTTCTAAATTAATCAGTTTTTCCTCATCGAACAAGCAACAGATATTTTCCATTTCTTCCTCCTTTAAAATTTAAAAAATCCCCATTATAATAATGTAATGTTTGTCTCAATGGTTTCATGGTGGCAACCTCATCACAAGTCCATAATTTTAAAGATCTCGCCTCCTGTCTCTATATATACAGGTGTATGTATGTATTTTTTCAACATTGATTTGATATTCTTTTGAAAGGACAAAGAATGGATGCCAGTGACCAGAAGGCCAAGAGAAAGGCCTTCTTTAGCAATGGAAGTTAAATAATGATGTTGAAGAAAATCATTTGTTTTGAATCTGAATCAGAAAGAGAAATGTATAATTGTTCCTATATCTATATTGTATTATCTATTAACATATCTGTAAATAACTAAATCTCACTATTTTTTTTGGTTCGACAGGTGACCACATCTCAGCGTTCCAGGTCTCACTCATACAGGCATCACAGGAGAAAGAGCAGGTCACCAGTCGGGCGTCAACCCCTCTCACCTCTATCTCCACAGGTCCCAGAGAGAGGGCCTCCTTCAGGTCAACACTGTAAGTAACCCTCTTTTTATAGGTCAACCTTTGTAATGAGTTCATTCGGCTATCCGCTATAACAACATTTCTATGTGATAAAGTACCGAGTGCATCATTTTAAAACTGTACAAAATTATCAATAACAGAGTTAGGTTTTCTATAAGTATTACATTGTACAATGTATATTTAAAGGTCGGTCCAAATATAAGATCTAGAAATAAATATTCACACTGAAATGCTAGAGTGCTGTTATGGCAGCACAGCTAAAGCCAGGGTAATAATCTCCAATTTTGGAAGTGCTTAGTGATTGTAAAAAGCACTATATAAAAGCTGAGTATTATTATTATTATTATTATTATTATTATTATTATAGTGAAAATAGATAAGGAATGATTTGTTTGTTAATATTGACTATTTTGTCTTCCCCATTTTCAAAATTTCTTTCAGGGTCACATTTCATGGATTCTCTCAACCAACTGAAAGATCAGAAAGTTGCTCAACTGAACACCAATGCATGGGACTACAGATGACACCAGCGACCTCATTATACAGTCAAACCTGTTTAAGCGACCACCTGAATAGTAAAAACCACCTTTCTATAAAGACCACATCTTAAGTTTCCCTTGAACATGGTTTCCCACTGAAACCTGTACTAAAGGAACCGCTACATAAAGACCACCTTTCACGTTTCCCTTGAGCGGTCTTTATGTAAAGGTTTAACTGTATTGCATATAACCTGTAGTGCAAGATAAAAAGTTGAATGTATGTTGCATTTATATTGAGTTTATTTTGAATTGTATGCATCAATTGCTATATCAGAGGTCAGAGGTGAACCAGAAGGGACTCTGTCATTGATGCATGTGTTTGCACCACAGGGTTGTTGGTCTGTTGCCTGGTGGTGTTTCACAAAGATCCTAAGTCTAACTTAACTCTAAGTTGGACTTAAAAATTATGGAGAGCCATTTGAAGCCTTAAAAAATATATATTAAGAAGCGAAAATTCTAGTTTTTTTAGACTTTTTATAAATTCCACATCAAGAACATGAAAAAGAAGAAGAAAAAAGTATGGCTTTTCATAATGGTTAAGTCCAACTTAGAGATAAGTTCAACTTAAGATCTTTGTGGAACACCCCCCTGGAAGGGTGCAGGAGGACGGGGGAGGTGCCGGACCCTGTTTCATAGAATTTGTTATCAATGGCAAGCTACAATAGTTGTTATAAGCTACTGAAATCCTTGCATTTGATTGGCTGTGAAAAGATTTGTGGCAGTTGTTATTGAGAACAGGTTTTGTGAAACAGGCCCCAAGTCCATCTCTTTCGGTACCGGCATTCTACATTCTACAAGATGCAGTTCTCAGGACAACAATTTGCACGTTAGAATTATTATTATTATTATTATGCAAGGAAATGTATTTATTGACTTGAGATGTGCTCAAACTGTAGTCCAACTATTAATGATGTCATAACTAGGGCAAGTTCTTGCAATTACATGTGTGTCCCATATTAGTTATTGATCGCATAGTTTTAGTATATCTGGGCCCCTTTTCATGAAACTTGTTATCTATAACAAATGCTAAATTTCCATGACAAATTTGCTTTCAGCCAATCAGATGCCATGATTTCAGTAGCTTATAACATTAGCTTGTAACGAGTTATTGATATCAAGTTGTATGAAACAGGGTCCTGATCATTACAGCAAGTTGATAGCCCTACTAGAGCTCTGGACCCTTTTTCATAAAAATTTGTTATCAATAATGTGACGCAGGAAAATGATATGCAACACAGATTGTTGCATTTACTTCACTTTTTATTTCAACGCCAAGAGGTAAAAACAAAAACTATTTGTTCACAGTTTGCTTTCCTACTTTATTTCTCTGGATTTTTGACAGCCTCTCCCTCCCATGTCTGTTGAAATCGATGGCTCTGTATCCACTAAAGGTCTTGCATACAAAGTCTCTAATCGCATCAATTTATTTTTGAGGAAGAGCTAGTTATGTTGCCTCCTCCTTTCTCGCATTACATGACTTTCCGAGCAATGAATAACTTTGTAACTCCTATTTAGCGATTGCTGCATCAAGCAATGAATTAAACATCTTGCAAGCGTTTGCATTTGGAAGAAGAGCAACTTCCGCTTTTAATAAACTTTGGATACCATCCCTTTGTTGTGAGCCCAAATAGTGATGTGGGACACAATGACATCCTGTGATGAGATGCAGAACATGCAGCAGGAGTAACACAACAAGAGCACTATTGTCTTCTTCATGATTCTTTTGGGACTAAGCAATGGTGTCTGGCCCACTACTTCTTGGCCAGTAGAGGGCTCTATTTGTTTAACTTGCGTTGAATTTTGGGGCAGTTCCTCTTGAAGTGGTCAGTTACTCCACATTGAAAACATCCTGGGGACAAGCGTGGGCCACTCTGTTGGTCCAGTAGCCTATTCAGTGTCCTATTTTGTTCTTCCTGCTGGGTTAGAAGGGTAGCCACCAGCTGACCTTGTCTCTGTAAGGCTTCTAGGATGAGGGACTTGCTCTGGATGTTAGCAGCACTCGCTCCCTGTTTGCCCTCTGAGGTCTGCCTTCCTTCCGCTAGTGCCCTGTCTCTTGTTTTTGCATTTCCTAGAACCATCAACCGGTTCAATTTCATACACATGCCCTGTTGGGTTCATTCCTTTGCTGATGCTGTATGGCTTTCCTTGCCATATGTCTTGGATTTTATGCCTTCCCTTCCAAGCCTGCTGACGTAGTAACACTCTCTTTAAATGGTGTTGCAGTTGGGGGCAGTTCCTCTTAAAGTGGTCGGTTGCTCCACTCAGAAAACAACCTGGAGACCATCGTGGGCGGCTCTGTGGTCCTGGGCGACTTTGTTGGTCCAGTAGCCTATGTAGTGTCCGATTCTGTTCTTCCTGCTGGGTTAAAAGTGTGGTTACCAGCTGACCTTGTTTCTGCAAGACTTCTAGAATTAACGACATGCTCGGGCTGTTAGCAGCGCTCGCCCCCTGTTCGTAACAGTAACAGGAACATGGACCTCAATTATCCTGTCACCGATATCAGGCAAATCACCTAGGGAAAGCGTAACCGCAGTTACATACCAGAACTCTCAGTATAAAACAATACAATATCCATTGTACCAAACACGCACACAGTTACTGCGAATAATCGCCGACCCAAAATAAAACAAGGTTTTACGTTCATGGGCTTTTTCAAAAGCAGCCTCTAAAACCAACAAATATACCTCATGCATATCAATACAATAAATGTAATATACAAGCTACTACAACCTACATTACTAAAGTTATCAAAACTCTAACAAATCTCATGCTGAACTTTTAATCTCAACAATTCTCAAGTTCAACTCTTTATGCCATCACCCTGTGGCTCCATCCAACCAGCCAAACTCAAATATGAAAGGGGGTATGGACTGTTCCAAAACACAGTATTACCATGACACCTTGAACAATCCATGAATAGTATTTCTTTGCCAGAAACAACTTAACCTGATTACACTTACATATTTAGAAATCACGTGGCTTGTCGCCCTCACCCCCTGGCCTAGTGGTTTTCCGCCGGCGTGCTGTAAGTGCATGGCGGGCGGCACATGTGGGCCTTTTCACCACACTTCTCGTGGTACCAGCAAAATTCAGACGTGGGAGTGCTCCCAGTGCTTGCTGGTTTACTCCCGGTGGAGTCGCTCTTCCGGTTGCGGCTCATGCTGCGGCTTCGGCTACGCAGGCGACCGACAGATCAGTGACTTGATCTTGATACGGCTGCAACCGTAGCGCAGGGTGCTCCAATTCCAGTAACAGGAATTGATGCTTCCAAAATCTAATCAGCTAAATTAGCCAGCTCAGGAAGCGGAAGCGCGTCGCTTGACGAGGCAAGAATGAGCCGGATATTTTGGGGCAAGCGCTGCAAAAATAATTTGCTCAAAATTCCCTTCTCAAGCTGCTGCATGCCAAGCATCTGCTGCATTCGTCTGAGAAGTTGCGATGGTTTGCGGTCGCTTAGTTCCTCCTTGTTTAATAACATTTGCACGCGGCGCTGTTCCGAGGAGGACATTCGCGATATCAATAGAGCACGTAGCTCTGTATACGGCTTGGTCGGGGGCGGACTGATCAACATGTCGCGAACTTCCAGCGCGACCTCTGGTGATAATGTTGCTATAACATAAGCATACAGGGTCTGTTCACTGGTGATGCCTCTGGTCATAAAAAACGATAGATCATAAATGTTCTATTCTCACTGCACAGAGAATGTAAAGTGTTGTCAATGAAGAACACAAGAGTCTAAAATATATTTTGCAAAAGTACAAGACGTAATCAGTGAGCAAGTCCACCGGGAATGGTCCGGGGACAAAGTCGTTCGATCCTCGTTGGATAAAATTTGACTGGTACAATAAACACAACACAATAACAACCTGTGTGTACCGATATTAAAAAGCCCACTGATTCCCACACTGGAAAATCAGAAAAGCCCCAATCACGACTGCAGCGTGATTGGTTAAAACACGCGCACATCTATGTTGATTAATCATGTGATCGAAAAAACTTATGAATAAACATCGTTTAGTTAATAAATATAGTTTGTTCCGAATCCGAAGGTATGGCATAATACCAAAATCCTCAAGCTCCCTACAACTTCTTAGGCAGCCATTTTGGATTAAAAACACAGTGAATTAAAATTGAATGACACTGTAACATCAGTCGCTACACACTAAAAGTATTACATTAAAAGATCATGTCAAGAAAATTACCCTAATCAAACACAATGTAGCTCCTTACAAAACTTCTGAACCTTTAAACTGGCTTAGCTACAACACTCATAAAATACACACAATCGTTGCATCTTAAATCTACTTCCATATTTACAAGTTTCCAGGCCTCTGTGTCCGAGCTGAGCTGAAAAGATGAAGAAGCTGCACAGAAAGCCACGGCCTGCACTTGAAGTAATGAAATCACTGATTCTCTCTGGACGTCCACTGAACTCTCCAATTTGCGCCCTGATGATACACCCCCTGAATTCTCGTAGATCTTCTTGCCTGTCCACTTGATTCCATGGGATTTGTGTCCAGTTCTATCAGATATCTATCCAGTTTGTCAATATAATTACCTCAATACAGGATAAAATAGAAAACTTATTCAGTTTTGACGAAATTGAAAGCTCAAAGAACCATGAGAGCAGAGAATTGACGCATTCGAACTTAAACGCCTATTTATGAATTTGAATGCAACTCTGATAAAATTGGGCGGGAAAACTATAGTAAAACAAAATTACCTCAATTTTGGTTGACACCAACCCCTGCAGTCCATTGTCGTCTCTGGTGACAGCTGTCACCAGTACAGACAGTCCTTGTACTACCTCTAGAGTAGCGCTCTCGCCCCAAAGTGTTACTGGTATAGATTGAGTGTCGTCACCCAGCTGTCTCAAAGTGATCACGCGCCTTTTGTAAGCTCCAGTCTCAACAAGTTGGCCTACCTGCAAAACACCATAAACAAGTACATCATGTATTTAATTCAAAAAATACAAAAACTTTTAAAAATAATAATAATAATAATAATATTTAATTTTTATATAGCGCTTAATACAAATGTCTCTAAGCGCTTTACAAATATACTATAATAATAGTGTGTTTTTGCATAGCACTCATGTCCGTCACACTTCACTCCTGGTTTTCCCGAAGGAGGTGTTTATGTTCTTTGGAGCATGCTCAGCCTTCGCCTCTAGCTGCCTGTGCAGAATTTTTCTCACCTAGTCACAGATGACGAGTGGCTACACATGTAGGCTGTAGGCCTCTCGACCTCTTCCTTTTGACTCTTTACTTCCTCAATTTGTTTCATGGCATATTCAAGACTACATTTAATTTCCCTGAAGGAGGTGGAAGAAAAATCTGTTTCGAGTAGATTGAACTTAGACTACATAATATCTAGCCGTGTAATGAGGCATGTACGGTACTATTGTCATCAGTACATTTGCAGTCTCTTTTGATGGGGTTGAGTCTTGTGGCTGTATAAGTACCGGGGAAGCCATTTTCCCCTGAATTCTCGTAGATCTTCTTGCCTGTCCACTTGATTCCATGGGATTTGTGTCCAGTTCTATCAGATATCTATCCAGTTTGTCAATATAATTACCTCAATACAGGATAAAATAGAAAACTTATTCAGTTTTGACGAATTGAAAGCTCAAAGAACCATGAGAGCAGAGAATTGACGCATTCGAACTTAAACGCCTATTTATGAATTTGAATGCAACTCTGATAAAATTGGGCGGGAAAACTATAGTAAAACAAAATTACCTCAATTTTGGTTGACACCAACCCCTGCAGTCCATTGTCGTCTCTGGTGACAGCTGTCACCAGTACAGACAGTCCTTGTACTACCTCTAGAGTAGCGCTCTCGCCCCAAAGTGTTACTGGTATAGATTGAGTGTCGTCACCCAGCTGTCTCAGAGTGATCACGCGCCTTTTGTAAGCTCCAGTCTCAACAAGTTGGCCTACCTGCAAAACACCATAAACAAGTACATCATGTATTTAATTCAAAAAATACAAAAACTTTTAAAAATAATAATAATAATAATAATATTTAATTTTTATATAGCGCTTAATACAAATGTCTCTAAGCGCTTTACAAATATACTATAATAATAGTGTGTTTTTGTATAGCACTCATGTCCGTCACACTTCACTCCTGGTTTTCCCGAAGGAGGTGTTTATGTTATTTGGAGCATGCTCAGCCTTCGCCTCTAGCTGCCTGTGCAGAATTTTTCTCACCTAGTCACAGATGACGAGTGGCTACACATGTAGGCTGTAGGCCTCTCGACCTCTTCCTTTTGACTCTTTACTTCCTCAATTTGTTGCATGGCATATTCAAGACTATATTTAATTTCCCTGAAGGAGGTGGAAGAAAAATCTGTTTCGAGTAGATTGAACTTAGACTACATAATATCTAGCCGTGTAATGGGGCATGTACGGTACTATTGTCATCAGTACATTTGCAGTCTCTTTTGATGGGGTTGAGTCTTGTGGCTGTATACATGTAGGTACCGGGGAAGCCATTTTCCCCTGAATTCTCGTAGATCTTCTTGCCTGTCCACTTGATTCCAAGGGATTTGTGTCCAGTTCTATCAGATATCTATCCAGTTTGTCAATATAATTACCTCAATACAGGATAAAATAGAAAACTTATTCAGTTTTGACGAAATTGAAAGCTCAAAGAACCATGAGAGCAGAGAATTGACGCATTCGAACTTAAACGCCTATTTATGAATTTGAATGCAACTCTGATAAAATTGGGCGGTAAAACTATAGTAAAACAAAATTACCTCAATTTTGGTTGACACCAACCCCTGCAGTCCATTGTCGTCTCTGGTGACAGCTGTCACCAGTACAGACAGTCCTTGTACTACCTCTAGAGTAGCGCTCTCGCCCCAAAGTGTTACTGGTATAGATTGAGTGTCGTCACCCAGCTGTCTCAGAGTGATCACGCGCCTTTTGTAAGCTCCAGTCCCAACAAGTTGGCCTACCTGCAAAACACCATAAACAAGTACATCATGTATTAGATTCAAAAAATACAAAAACTTTTAAAAATAATAATAATAATAATAATATTTAATTTTTATATAGCGCTTAATACAAATGTCTCTAAGCGCTTTACAAATATACTATAATAATAGTGTGTTTTTGTATAGCACTCATGTCCATCACACTTCACTCCTGGTTTTCCCGAAGGAGGTGTTAATGTTCTTTGGAGCATGCTCAGCCTTCGCCTCTAGCTGCCTGTGCAGAATTTTTCTCACCTAGTCACAGATGATGAGTGGCTACACATGTAGGCTGTAGGCCTAATTTATATTTTTTTTTATTTTTTTTTTTTAATTAAAAATACCCACTGACTCGGCTCAGTCAGTGACTGGACATGCCAAATTAAAATAGATTTGCCAAAATTTTCAATTCAACTTTGCATCAACTCTTGGCGGCTTGGACTTGTCCAAAGCTTTTGCCCAATTGGAAAAGAGGGTAACGGCTTGTGTTGTATATGACAGCTTCTTGCTTGATTACCGACAGACATCATCAATGCATATAAAAAAAAATTGACAGCCTCTCCCTCCCATGTCTGTTGAAATCGATGGCTCTGTATCCACTAAAGGTCTTGCATACAAAGTCTCTGATCGCATCAATTTGTTCCTGAGGAAGAGCTGGTTGTGCATGTTGCCTCCTCCTTTCTCGCATTACATGACTTTCCGAGCAATGAATGACTTCATAATTCCTCTTTAGTAAATGCTGCATCAAGCAATGATTGAACCATCTTGCAGGCCTGAGCAACTTCCGCTTTTGATAAAATTAGGATACCATCCCTTGATGTATGCCGAAATAGTGATGTGGGACCCAATGACATCCTGTGATGAAATGGAGAACATACAGCAGTTGTGGGCTAGCAGAACTACCATTATCATATGCATTACGTCTGGGTGGGCTTGACCCGCGAAGTGTGCGATGATGTGTAGGGCTTTGAGTGCGGTGGTGACGTAGGGGGCTGGGAGACCTGAAGCGTTGTTGGTGTGGTTGGTATGGGCCTCGGTGATCGAGATGATCATCAGAATATTGGCGCTTCGATCTAGATTGGTGTTCATATAGGCTGGGTAATCTCAACGGTCATCAAAGTACTGATGTTTTGGTCTAGGGTGGTGTCTCTCCAGCTTGAGTTCCAGCTAATCCAAAGGCTTTAAGACCTTTTCAAGTGTCACTGAGCTGGTATCATTTCTCTTCGGCAAAGTTGAAGCTATAGTATAGTCTGGTGCTACTGACGGTTGTCCCATCTGGTTTGATCTCTCAACTCTCACAGCAATATCCAGCGCTTCGTTAAAAGATGTTGCACCCACCTCATGGATTTTTATTTGCAGGGGTTGTCGATACCGGCTAGAAATCTGCGAAATTTCTCTCCATCTTTTCCTGCGGTGTCATAGTCAAAAAAGGCTTCTTCCGTTGCCGTTTCCATGCATCTTTACAAGATTTGAAAGTGGTTATAAACCATCTTGCGGGCGTTTGCAGTTGCATATCACTCTGCTTTCAGTGATCCAGGCATTGTTGGTATCGCTGTCCTCTTTCACAGCCTGGAGAAGCCTTGCACATCCTGGTGCCAGGTGCTCCCCCACCATCACTTTATCGATTCTGGCTTCCTCTTATTTCGTAGTAGCCGAACCCTGTCATCATGTCTGACAAACCTTGCAAACATTGGGCGGGGTTTGCCTTGCCGTTGCCGACCAATTGTTCTAATGCAGCTTCTTGTTGTACGAAATGATTGATTACATTTCTATCAGTGTGCATGGGAGTACTGTCTGCCCCTTCACAACAATCTTCAACTGACACCTGGTATACATGTTTAGTAGTAGTAGTACCTTCGGCCTTATAGTGTCAAAGCTATCCAACAAATCTAATGCATAATCTCGGATTTCCAAATATGTTTAACCTGAATTAGCAAATTGGATGCGCCGTAGTTCAAGGCGTGTGCTATGAATACGTGCTCCAGCTACAAACTTATCGCTAATCCTTTGAATGCCTTTTCCTGCGGTGTCATAGTCAGGGAAGGCTCAGTGGTTAGAGCGCCCGCCTCATGAACGATAGGTCGTTGGTTCGAAGTTCGAACCCCGGCCGAGTCATACCAAAGACTTATAACAATGGGACCTCCTGCCTTCTAGCTATGCACTCAGCATATAAGATTGGAGAAGGGTAGTAATATACAAAGTAGGTTTGAGTGCGTCGGTAGGGATTGTGTGCACAAGGTACCTTTGAATGGTTTTAGACCAAATTCAAAGGTACCGCGTGCACACAATTCCGTAATTCGGTAATTACCGGAAAGCAGGATTTTTTTTTTATTTGCATAAATTTGCATAATTTTTAAATGTTAGTGCAATGGATGGAGAAAAATGTAATGACTTACCTTAAACATGAAACTTGTGAAGTCAAGTATGAAGAATCAATGCTAACAACAAAAATGATGAACGCTGAACAGGAACAAAGAACACTGAACGTATTTACACTGTGTCTGTATTACAGTCTAGTTATTGTGAATGTGTACTACACAGTCACTAAAACTAAAGTTGTGACTGGTGGCATGCATATTGTTCTCTGATGACAGAGACAATGAGAGTGGAGCACGAGGTTGCGGAGTTTGTGCTACTGCCAATGGCATGAGAGGGGTAGTACGACTAGGAGGAGGTGCTGCTAGTGCTACGGTAGTAGTAGAAGGAGGTGGTGCTAGTGCTACGGTTGAACATGTAGCAGGAGCATAGGACATCTGTTTTCCAATTTCTCAGCTCAGCTCATCTCCCGTTTTCGGCCATCACTAGTCTTGCTGTAGATCTTGATGGAACTTTCGCTGCGATGCCCACTCACAGACATGATGTCCCTTGACAGAAAACCAGCTTTGTCGAGTGACGTGACACACGTTGCACGCAGGCAGTAATTAGTGTAGACTCTACTACATCCGGCAGCGGTGGAGATTGTCTTCATCTTGTTTGAGAGTGTATTGATACCAACCGGGCTGTTGCAGTACCACGGCTCATTTCCATCGCGCGGTTGACTAGCTTTCGGTTTTTGCCAAAACCATTCACATGATGGTCACAGTTTTGAAAGATAAATCTCAAATGACTTCACGGGGCATCGATCACTGCTTGGAATTTCGTACATAAAACCTCCGGTCGCTTCATAGTCATTCTCTCTGTGGTTTTTGGTGAGCTGGTCACGTTTCGTTAGATAGCGCAGTCCATCTTCATCGGTGAAGATTGTAAAATCAGACACTTTGAAGTTACGTACATTCTCACGACCTCTATTACAAAAGAAAGTCATCAAATCTAGAAACACTTTGTTAATTTGCAAGACTTTTGGGGAGGTGCAATCTAGCTCTGAAGAGGTCTGGGGCCCGTTTCATAAAACTTTTTATCTATAACAAATGCTTAATTTCTATGATAAATTTGCTCTCAGCCAATCAGATGACTTGATTTCAGTAGCTTATAACAGTAGCTTGTAACTTGTTATTAGTTTCAAGTTTTATGAAACAGGGTCCTGGATCTTGTTCATATCAAGCACAGAAATTGAGGCTTTATGTGTGGTGCTTCCCAGCCCCTCTCGCTTCAGCTTCACCAACACAACCTTAAACCATAACCTACTACAAAGTACCATGTCCTGCCATCTTGTAGAATTTCCTGTTGCAGGATGCCCCATCAGATACCACTGCACGAACTCGAAGCCCAGCTGTCTCTACCTTGAGAACGGTTTTCATGACGCAGTCATAATTTTCTCCACTGCGTAAAGCAATTGTGGGAAAGAACGCAACAGCCTGTTGCACAGATGAAAATATCCCACGAACCATTATCATGAATGCATGCGTGGCCAGTTAAGCAGTGTCTTCTTTGATGCATCTCTCAAACACCCTGAACTCATTATTGATGTCCCCAACATCTACAAAACCAAGGAGATGTCCAGTGGAGGATGAATATGCCAGACACGATTTCAACTTCATTTCATCGCAAACAAGAGTTACGTTTCTCTGGTAATCGTCTGTGATGTTCATGTCCTCTATCATTTGCTGTATCACTTCACAGTGAACCCCAGTTTTGGCTGCCGTGTAGTGAGTATACCTGTGCAATGTTCCAATGGCAGGCAAGATCATAAATCCACTGTCTTTGATCAGTTTGTACGCTGCAGGTGATTGCTGTGAACAGCGATTGCCCACCTAATAATTGTTCGGTGCCATCGTAATTGTCTTCTATCTTTAATCTTCAACGCTTTCCTTTGCTCCTGCCATAGAATTTTCTGCGGTGAATTGTCCTTCATCCGAAGCCTCCTCCACAACTTGTTTAATGTCTTTCCCCGACTGTTCATCCGGTGTGATGCACTCGTCCTTGAACATTCGTTCAATCTTCTCCTGAACTCTCTTCTGCTGTTTTTTTACCTTTAGAAGGTCCCTTCGCAAGTTCTTTGTACGGTTTATGAGCTGTTTTTTTTTGTTAATGTCTGGAGCGTTGCATGCGAAGATGCGCAGGCTTTCATCGGAGAACTGAGTTTTTGTCTATTTTTCATCGAATTTAAGTCACCTTTTTGAACAGTGCAAACTCTACACTTATCACTTTCAAGTACTAAAATTTTGCAGTTCACACTCCTTACAGTATCAACGGACTGATGATTGTCTATGGCGTACCCCTTGACATCTTTCTGCTGTAGAAACTCTACAAACTCTTTGTCAGATCCAAGCACTGTACTTTGCTATGTCTGGCGATAGGATCTTGTTCTGTTGGTATAGGGGTTGGTTATGAATTTAACACAAATTTCATTCGTTGTCTGTATAGTTTCATCTTACAACCACACTTTATTAATGAAATTAACAAAAAAAACATCAACCTGCGTTTTCCAAGACGTGTATTCTACAGGTACATGTATATCCTAGTGATGAACAATGAAAATAGTATCACGTGTCTTTTACCTTCCAACAAAACATTCCCACCATCTTCCTGTGTTTCTAAGCAAAAGCATCATTACCCCTTTTGGTGCAGTACTGCAAGTAATATGACGTGAGCTCACTAATAATATGCCCCTTAATCATTTACGGAAAAAAAGGTACAAGTCTAAATACTTCCGCATTAGTGATATCTTCCAATCAAATGTTCCAGATATAACCGATACTTAACAACCGCCGTTGAAAGTCTCTGCAGTTTGTCTCTAAGTGCTGACGTCTCGTCTAAGCACTCGTACGTAACTCACGACCGAATGTCCATAGGTATCTGATGTGCCGTTCGTCTGTAGCGATGATGTAACTGGACAACGTAGTAACTGTAGCACGAAGTTCGAGCCGTCTTACTGCTTCAGCGAGTAGCCGTACTTCGAAGTCGAGCTCCACTGATTGAATCATTGTAGATAGCCCACGAGTACCATGAAGTAAAAAACCGTCAAGTCATTTTCACTGCATATTCTTGCCTGTGCTCCGATTTCTAGCAGGTGCTTGATAGATGCCACATCAAGGACGGTCGGTACCACTTGAAACAACGGATGGTTTTGTTCAAGTTTCCTTCCAACAAACATGATGTCCCACGTACAGTCATTGTAATAACTTCAAGGCTAACTTAAGGGGAACTTCACCCCCTTCCCACCTTACGCCGACATTTCTGCTTCTTAGTTATTAACACCAGAAGATAGGGGAGATGGTGCACAAGTACCCTATATAGGTCAAGCTCTGGAACACTCTTCT
Source organism: Strongylocentrotus droebachiensis (assembly GCA_035222895.1). Lineage (NCBI taxonomy): Eukaryota > Metazoa > Echinodermata > Echinoidea > Camarodonta > Strongylocentrotidae > Strongylocentrotus > Strongylocentrotus droebachiensis. Next base: position 85,486 of record JAVYIG010008076.1, read on the forward strand.
CAAAATTTGTCAGATTGGTTTTAAGTTTGGGATAATATCAGAATTTTCATGAAATGATCACCGCCTTGGTGGTTAGCGGTCGCGGGATAAGGGGAACTTCACCCCCCTCCCCACCTTACGCCGACATTTCTGTTTCTTTGTTATTAACACCAGAAGATAGGGGAGATGGTGCACAAGAACCCTATATAGGTCAAGCTCTGGAACACTCTTCTCAAAATTTGTCAGATTGATTTTAAGTTTGGGATAATATCAGAATTTTCATGAAATGATCACCACCTTGGTGGTTAGCGGTCGCTATACAGTGATGCACTTTGGAATGGACATCATAATGGTCTCCTTTAAACACACAGAAAAAACCAGCATTCGATCGCATTGCAGACTTGACGACATCCCTTGCTCCTCAGCTGCTTGCTTTCCTGCGCGTTGCACGTCCTCTGTGTTTGGAATCGCCTCTTCAGTGCAGATGATACAGGTGTCATCATCATGTCCCTTAAAATCATGCAGGGGAATGTTCACTGTGAACACCTTCTTTTGCCTTTTCAAAAGTTTGAAGCGCGCCAACTTCCTTTCACAGGTCTTGCAGATGAATGGAGGAAAGATATCAGGGTCTTCATTGTCCGTTTTGATATGAAGTGCTTCCTTGATTGTCTTCTGATTAAAGTCTCCTTGTTGTATGGCTTCCTATCAGCCGCAAATGTTGCTTTGTTACCACAAAGACCACAGTACTGCTTCAATACGTCTCTGTGCATCATCACCTTTAAAAGACATAAAATGTTTTAATTACTGATCACAAACATAAAGTCCACTCAGATATAAAAAATATGTAAAATAACACACAAAATTAAAAGGATAATCAGAGTTTGATACTGGTTCCATGAAAACTTCTGGGGAAAAACAAAATTATTCATTTAGTGATGTGCCATTATGATTTGTCACAGAAAAAAATCAATTGTAAATTACACCAGAATTAAATTCTCAATTTAATTTCTTGCTTACAATTATAAACATTTAATTTGTACCAAAATCTTCATTATGAAGAATCGATTGTACTCGGATGGGCAAAACAAATAAAATCAGAAATATCAGCTAACAGGACGAGTGCGCTACCCCACACTTGCCCTTGTTGTTGCTTAAAAAAGTGCAGTTATTTCATAATTTGCACATCTGAACAAAGTTGACTGTATAATATAAAGACAATGATCATATTCCTATGTTCTGAAAGACTTAATCCTGAAAAAACTCAGGTAAGAAAATTAACTCTGGGTAAAATTTCTTTAATGTTTTCAAAATTTCAGTCGGCCTTAAACAAACCGAAACGGGGAAAACGGAACACGCACCGACAGAGAGGCGCGGTTAGTTGAAGCACCAGGATCCGACTCGGCTGCACGGGTATCCGGACCGAAATCCGGAACCGGCAAAGCCGACAAAGGAACAGAAGAACCGATTGGTGACCGGTTCAAGTCCGGATCCACGGTAGCAACGGCCGATCCAAAACCCGGAGAGCGCCGAATATCCGTCGATGGATTTGTGCACCGACCAAACAAAAGACCTGACGGAACAATTGTTGGCGGTGCAGAACTAAGGTCCGTTCCACCCAGAGGTGACACCTCTGGGTTTCCGGGAACCGTCCCGAGGGGAGATAACATCGCCCCCTCGACCATTCTCATGGGCTTGCCTTGCCCGCATAAATGTCCGCTGACATTTGCATCCCCGGGGTTTGCGGTGTCACCACCGCTCCCGAGGGGCGTAACTAACGAAGACTTGCTAGAATCCTTCTTCTTCTTTCTCGCGACAGAATTCGATTTCTTCTTAGAGAAACCTGCTAAGAGAAAATTAGAACTGCGAGACATATTAAACCTGCGGGAAAGAAAGATTAATCAAAGGGTACGAGCAATTATCAAAAAGAATTAAAAAAACTACCAGTGACAGAAACACCCCACCGACTACCCCCGCACGCACCCGAGACCTCGGAGTGAGAACGGGAAAACGCGAAAGAGGAAAAGAATAGTTGTCGGTAAGAAAACGTTCTAGAATACTGATAAATAAATCAATTCACGGAGTGAAACTACTCTCTAACGAAAAGGAAATCGTAGAGAATAATTATAAAAGGCGAAAATGCGAACCAAAAAGCGACTAAAGAGGAAAAACTCTTCAATTTTTGGGAGCGATTTTAGTGTTACTTATCCGTTCGGATGCGAAGAGATAAAGAGGAAGAGGTTACGTTGGCAGCGCTCGGACGCAAGGGTCACGGAGGGCGCTATTGGGCGGGGGGGGTATGAGCAATTTTGGCGATGTGTTTTAAGTTTCGGTTATATGTTGAGGTGCAACATAGCAAAGTTAGATAGGTAGATACGTTGATTTATTGATGTAAATAATATACATGTCTCTACAAATGTTCTTCCGAACTAGGATATTTCAGAATTTTTTTAAGATGCCGGAGTTGAAATACTAAAATTAAATTACACTGCCAAGCCCAATTAAGCCACGCCACTGCCTGGAACTGGAAGTGGAAAGAGCAGAAATTTAAGCATTGAAAAACCTATACAAAATCGAATTAGCCTTCCAGTTTATTCATATTGCCCAGGAATAATTACATTTATTAATACAATAGATATATTGACAACCAAATTTTAAGACGACATTCATAAAAAATCAAATATCCAACCCGTTTAATTTAGCACTAGCAATAGGTCAAGCTTTTTTTCCCACGTACTTGAGCTAATCTGCATAAAGTTCGATACAAAGAAGAAAAACCTCTGCAAAAGCAAAAAAGAAAGAACATCAGTAACTACATGTTCAAAATCTCTTCATGTAACAATTTAGAGTCAACAATAAATGTACATCACTTAAAACCAGGGAGGTGGGAAGACACCTCCCTGCCTAAAACCAAGTCAATGATACTTCAATATTCATCGAGTGAGTAAGTCTATGTAAAAGAAGAAAATGTATTTCTTATCATTCCAAAATATTTCCTTTAGCTATTATGTGTGAAATATGACAAATCGATTTCTTCACTGAAAGTATATGAATACATGTCACAAAATTATGAAAGCATCAACTGTAAGATCAATATTAGAATAATCCCCTGAAATATGCATAATCATGGATTTTCAGTCTAATTAATGTACGTTAACTGCCTACCTATGATTCATTATAGCACATCGTTATCAACACCTGAAACGGAAGTAATATAACAAACGATGATCATGTTCAAAACTATTTATCACGCTCTACCATCCTGACTCGCCCAACTAGGACTGCTAATCAACTACTTGTTGTTGCGAAGACAAACAATGGTACTAGCTTCCTCTACTCAACGCTGGAATCTAAAACAAAAACAATATCACTCCAAAAAGCACCAGGACTCTTTCTCAATCCGAAACCTGGTCAATCAGTCACCACAGCAACTGTTGAACCCCTAGCTCCATCCACGAAAGGAACTCCTCGACAGAAATATTAGAATAGAAATGGTTTTTATTAAAAAGATCATCGCAGCCAATGGCTGAATTGCGATCCATTTCACAAGGTTATATACAATACAATTGCAATTCAAATTGAAATAACACAAAATATGACATAAATCAATAATCAAACATATGACATTTCATAGAAATTCATTGAATCAGATTCAAATTTTTGTTAAAAAAAGAAAGAGATAGGGAGAGGTGTAGGAGAGGGAGAGTTAGAGTGATGACAAAGAGAGAGAAGGAGAGAAAGAGGGAAAGAAAGAGAGAGAGAGGGGACGAGAGAGAGAGAGACGGAAAGAGAGAGAGAGAGAGAGAGAGTTGAAGAGAGGAAGAGACAGACAAAGGGTACCTTATCATTACAGATGAGGGGAGATGGCAAGAAATATTCAGTAATGCAGAAAATTGAGATAAAAACTATCAAATGTGAAATATGAAATGTTCTGGATACTCTACTGCAAAACTCTGATTGTCAATCTCCTCTCCTTACTGAGTTGGTTGAACAATTACGTAAACTTTCTGTAGACACAAGAAAGTTTCTTCCCAACTGCCTAATCACTCTCTTAATAACCTTCCGCCTAGAGTAATTAGTTAGTCTTCCTGCTACGTGAATATTTTTAACCAAAGATATGTTTAATAAAACATACAATCAATGACCTACATTTCCATTAACAATCCAAATTCAGTATACCGGTAACAACTCTCTCAATTTGAACTATTTAGTCTGTGGAATTTGAATATGCATAATGAGGCAAAGTACACAGGCCCCTCTCTGTCTAGTCTAAGGTGACCTTGAAGATAAAATCAAGTTTTCTCACTATACCACACTACTATAACTATCCATGAATGTGACCGTTTCGTGTACTTGAAAACAACTTGCTCCTTGCAAAGACGGCCAGGGGGATGCCTGCTTACTGTATAACATCCATCATTCTGTGATTTCTTGTAAATGGTAATTGTGACTTGCAGAGCATCGCACAATGAAGGAAGCAGAATGTCGCATGTAGCCGTATGATCAAGAATATTTGAGAGAATCCCTCACTGAAACATATGACAAAACGTCTGCAACACACCTTCATCAATGTCTATCAGGCGCCGTCCAACAACAGTCAGGGCTTTCACAGCTAACGGTGCTTGGTATATGTTTCTATTTGTGTCCTCTGAGTGACCTAGATGCTTGTAAATGTAGCCTCTGTCCTGTTCAGGCACATCCATTAGTGAAAACACAGTGCTCACTCTGTGACGATTTTTTGTTGCTGTCATGTTTTCTGGTTTGCTCAGATTGACTTGTTGACACACGCTATTGATGGCATGCCAGCCAGAAACATGGTCGTTAGAGGCCCCTGTACTCGGAAATATGAAATAATTTGTGCTGGAGATGCCAACCTCTTGTCTAACGCGTGTTGTACTCTTTGTTGAAGATGTATTTGCATCACTCACTGACAATATCTTGGGATTCAACTGCAAAGTCCTCATAGTATGCCTTGTTGAACACGACCTCACTCACCATGGCCTCTGAAAGTCCACTTTCTTTGATTCTCAGATTCTGGCTTTCCAGTGCTGCAGCGGCGGCATGAATGAGACAATGACCATCTCCTGCAACTTCAATAACTTTGCCATGTAGTTCAGTGATTGATCCGTGCTCTGCTGCTGTTGATGGGTCTGATTCACACTGCTCGATGTTTGAGACAACTCTAGCCTTGCCAGCGTACCGGGGTAGTGGAAATGTTTTCTCTTTGGACAATACTTCAGAAGCATGCTGTGGTATGCCTCAAGATCTCCTGTTTTACAAGCCTTCGTTAACTGACGGATATCTTTCACAAGATTCCTGTCGAACAGGACCGTTGAACTGCCTGATGTGCTGGAGAACCTGGTGTTAACCAACGTGTGACTCTTCATCAGGTGGAAGCGGTTCGTGGCCACATTCATGAAAGTGATCTCCAGAATTCCATGAATGGACATTACACACATGATGTGTGATGGACTGCCACATCTCGATGAGAAGCTCTTCATGTCCATTGCAATTTGAGGCTGACCACCACAAATGATTTGTAATGGCTCTTATCCATCGGTCGAGTTCAGAATTTTCTTCTCGTTTGTTTTTGGCCAGCAACTTCTTTTTGACTGATTTGCAGACATGCCAAACATCAAATGGTGTTCAACATCAGGGTACTCTTCTCTCATCAGTTTTCTAATCCCAACGTGTCCGTCAGTTGCGACTGTGTCAACATTGACACCAGCCTCCACCAGCTCTTGCATGGCCCGTTTGAAACCTACCATTTCTATTGCCAAAGAGCTTGTAGCTTCTGACACTTGAACCAGGGCCATGGACAAGACTTTATTTGTGCTCATATTCCTCATGGTATAGCTGCAGTACTTTGCATTATGGCCAGGGGAATCGCACCTCCCCTCCCCACATACAGTTATGTTCTTCATTGCCAACTTCCCTCCTAGCTTCTGCTACATTTTCCATCTCTTTATTGCGTAATAGCCGAACCCTGTCATCATGTCTGACAAACCTTGCAAAGACGGCCGGGGGATGCTTGCTTACTGTATAACATCCATCATTCTGTGATTTCTTGTAAATGGTAATCGTGACTTGCAGAGCATTGCACAATGCAGGAAGCTGGTGCTCCAGTCTCCCTCGTTGAACACGACTCCAGCCTCTGCTGCAACCTCCACCACCAGCTCCCCAGTAGATTCCTCTGGGCTCTGAGGGACTCCCCTAACAATGATATTGTCCCGTCTCTGCTACTGTTCCATACCTAAATTCAACATAATTCCCATCTGCTTTGGGAAAGGAGCTGCGGATCAATTCAACTGCGCAGGCTGGTATGACTTTCCTCACCCCTCTCCCTAGTAGGCCATGGACCCAGTAGGTAAACATTCGATAGCCTGCATATCTGTAAGACCTGTAGCTCTCTTGTCTCTCTTGGGCAAGGCCTAATGTTCCGCAGCAAAAATGCACTGACAGAGCTGGCTTTCTTTGTTGTTGTCTGTATGTGGTCTGTCCAATTCAGTTTGCTCTTGAGGCCAACACCACGATTCCCTCTCTGGCGACAGGCATGATGTTGAAATATCACAAAAATTGACCCATATAATGTGTACGAAAAACTCGGATAATCGAAGGCGAATACGAATCGAAGGTGGAAGCGGTTCATGGCCACATTCACGAAAGTTATCTCCAGAATTTCATGAATGGACATTACACATATGATGTGTGATCGACTGCCACATCTCGATGAGAAGCTCTTCATGGCCATTGAAATTTGAGGCTGACCACCACAAATGATTTGTAATGGCTCTTATCCATTGGACAAGTTCAGAATTTTCTTTTTGTTTGCTTTTGGCCAGCAACTTCTCTTTTTGACCGATTTGCAGACATGCCAAACATCAAATTGATGTTCAACATCAGGGTACTCTTCTCTCATCAGTTTTCTAATCCCAACGTGTCCGTCAGTTGCGACTGTGCCAACATTGACTCCAGCCTCCACCAGCCCTTGCATGACCTGTTTAAAACCTACCTTTTCCATTGCCACAGAGCTTGTAGCTTCTGACACTTGAACTAGGGCCATGGACAAGACCATGGACACTAGCACGTTGGTTGTAATTATTGCAGACAAATCTGGCAGCACGACATTTGACCATTTCTTGCATTACATGACTTTTAGAGCAATGAATGACTTTGTAACTCCTCTTTAGTGACTGCTGCATCAAGCAATGAATTAACCATCTTGCTGGCGTTGACAGTTGCAAATCTTTCTGCCTTCAGTGATCCAGGCATTGTTGGTATCGCAGTCCTCTTCCACAGCCCGGAGGAGCCTCGCACAGCCTGGTGCCAGGTGCTCCCCCAACATCACTTTATCGAATCTGATATCCTTAGGCTTTTTCTTATCGCGTAGTAGCTGAACCCTGTCATCATGTCTGACAAACCTTGCAAAGATAAGGCGGGGTTTGCCTTGCTGTTGCCGACTAATTCAGAAGCTGGTGCTCAAGTCTCCCTCAGTGAAGCCGACTCGAGCCTCTGCTGCGACCTCCACCACCAGCTTCCCTGTAGATTCCTCTGGGCTCTCAGGGACTCCCCTAACTATTCCAACTATCCATGAATGTGACCGTTTGGTGTACTTGAAAACAACCTGCTCCTCACCCTTTGTAGCTCCTTTCTTGATTGGTTTCTCTGCTGCGACCTCCACCACCAGCTTCCCTGTAGATTCCTCTGGGCTCTCAGGGACTCCCCTAACTATTCCAACTATCCATGAATGTGACCGTTTGGTGTACTTGAAAACAACCTGCTCCTCACCCTTTTTAGCTCCTTTCTTGATTGGTTTCTGTTTTCTCCCATTGTTAGAATTGTGGTCAAGAACAGACAACTCTAGCCTTGCCAGCATACCAGGGTAGTGGAAATGTTTTCTCTTGGGACAATACTTCAGAAGCATGCTGTGGTATGCCTCAAGATCTCCTATTTTACAAGCCTTTGTCGATTGACGAATATCTTTCACAAGATTCCTGTCGAACAGTCGACCTCTTGGACTGCCTTATGTGCTGGAGAACCTGGCATTAACCAACGTGTGACTCTCTCTTCATCAGGAGGAAGGGGTTCATGGCCACATTCATGAAAGTTATCTCCAGAATTTCATGAATGGACATTACACACATGATGTGTGATGGACTGCCACAT